>CM035117.1:30083498-30212688 GCA_020205555.1 Panax stipuleanatus
AAGGTTTGTGGGAATTGCTCGAATTTCTTTGGAGTTTTAGCCATGGATTATGTCGTCAATTTCACAAAGGAGGAGGCCGCCGGGAAGAGAGAGAGAAAGAGGAAATGCCGAAATAGTTTGAAGTGTTTTAATCATTTGATATATTAGAGAAAGCGACAGAGTTTGTACACGTCAGCAAGTTTTGCCACGTGTCAGCCACATCAGAAAGGATTTAACACCCGTTTGTCTAACTAGATTTTTTTTTAACGGGAGAGGCAATTAACCTAAAATTTATAACGTCAAGTGTATTTTTGGAAAAAAAAAGTATAGGCGCTGTAGACATCGGCGTAAACGTCATGGGTATTTTTAAACTTTTGCCCTTTTCCTTTATCGCTATGAACTAATTTCCAATTAAGATTGCAACGGAACTTGGTATGAAGTTTAGATTGACGCTTCCTAGCTATTTAATGAAAGTTTATTATTATTGAATTGTTTATTATATCTCGTGCTTATTGATTTATTGTTTGGCTAACAATTACTGTGATAATCTATATAAAATTGGAAAATGGAGTATAGATTAAGATCTGAATATAATAATATCTGTTAATATAATCTGAATATGGTTAATATGATTAGCATGTAGGATAAGAATATACCTATGTGTCTTTTTTATCCATTAAAAGAATTTGTACTTAAAACCCTAATTAACTTGATTCACGTAGGAATATAGTGAGTTAATTGATTAGGGTGTTCCTTGTAATTCTGTGTCTTAAATATCAGATTTAGGAGAATTTATTTATATGTCTTTCGGAAGAAGTGCATCAATATTATAAAGAATTATTGGTTAACGATTCGTGCTAATTAACTGAATTAAATAGGAGGTATATTGATTTAAATGAAATATCAAGGGAAGTTGTAATCTTAACCTATTAAATCTACATTTAATCTTGTGAACTTTGATCCCAGTCATTAATTTTGTTTATTTTAATTTTCATTTTATAAACAATATTTTGTAGTTTAAAGCATGATTAATTGAATTGAATCTGATAATTGATAAATATTAATCTATTTTCTCGTGGAAACGATAATTTTCTTATTACTTTATTACTTATTGATCACGTATATTTGTGTGTGAATTGTCAATATTAATTTTGGACAACAAGTTTTTGGCGCCGTTTCCGGGGAATTACTAATTTTAATAATTTGTCATTATTGAGTTTTATAAAGTTAATCTTAATTTAAACTTTTTATTTTCTGTTCTTCTCAGGTGTTCTTTGAAATTCAGAAGTGTATGCACACCTAGAGAAGGGGGGGGGGGTGAATAGGTGCTTATATTGAAAGTGATCTATAACGACAACTTTTTATTTATGTGCTAACTTGAGCTATCCAGACAGGTTATCACCTGTCTGCTTAAGTGTTTAAACTAATATGCAGAACCTGTTACCTTATTTACATATCTTGTTGAACAGCAACGTATTATATCAATGCAAAATATGAAGTGAGACAATGCAAAATAGTGAATAAGAACATCAAGATTTTTTACGTGGTTCCGCCCTTAACCTCTAATGGCTTATTCCACGCCCAATACCAATTGATATTGGAGACTCTTTTATTAACTTTAGAATTTAAGTAATTACAAAATTAACTCCATGTACAAATAGCTCTGAACTCGATGAACACCACTGCCCCCTTTGACTAACTGCAACCTCTTGCACCTCTGCAATTGCTTGCACCACTGCAACCTTAGTGTTTTTTTTTGTACAGGCCTATCCACCACTGGATCACACAAACCAAACTAGGCTTATATACAAGTTTTAATATGAACAATATGATTATAATATATCTATGAATTTCTAGCACAAGAAATTACGAGTATGTCAGGCAACAAAGGCAGAACAATCAGACTTATTTCATGTTCTTGTCATCTTCACAGTTAATTATTTTTCTGAACTAATCCCCCTGGCCTTTATGTAAGTAAAGAGAAAAGGGGAAAATTTTAAAATACTTAGAAAGTTCTTTGGATATTTGACAAACCAGTTCATCAGTTCCATGGGCTTTTTGGTGAAGTATTGAATCTCACTTAGTCAAAGAACAAGGTTTGTACGTATATCCTAGGACACAACTTTGTTATTCTAGTTTGCTATGTTCTAATTGCCAGTCTCACCATCCTCTGTTGATAAGACTGCTCGCTAGCTTATGGAAAGGTAGATCTGATCAATGCAAAAAAGTATTTTCTCACATAATTATGGGGTATGCTTTCCTGCCCAACATGTATTTAGTCCTTCAAAAAAGGTACAGTATATAGTTATTTATATTGATTCTTTTGTTAGGGAATATATATGGTTTTTATATTGAACAAAAAAAATTTGATTAAGAAAAATAAAAAAACGAGAGGTGAGGGTTAGTTGGTGAGACATTTTAAGTTAACATTTTTCTCTCCTTGAAATTGCAAAATGGCATCTCATTCAGAATAGTTTATGCAATTAATAAGATTACAAAACTGAAATTCTCTTTTGTTACCAAAAATATTGCTGAGATTTCATTTCATATTCTAAACTAAAAATTACATGTATTTAAGATGTGATGTTTCAATTCAAGTTTTGAAGATGTATAAAACAAAGGTAAATGAATTAAATTAGTGTAGCCATATTTACTTATTAGTCTTTCATGCTTTCAACTTTTTGGTTAGAATACTTAAGCTCTTGTTGAATGTTCAACCTTGGAGAGGACATGACAATGTCTTTCCAAACAGTCCCGTCTTTCTGAGCTGGGTTTGGGCGCTTGTACAGTTCATATATCGAGTCTGCTGCCTCGTTCAACGTCCCCACTATTTTTAGACAATGTATCTTGTAAGACCCAATTTTTTATGAATAAGATTTAATTTTTTTTATATATTATTTTAAATAGTAAGGTGTTGATTTGATAAATGTGATAGTTACGGGTGATATGTGCAAATTTTACAAAATAAGTAAGTTGTCATAAAATATTCGTTGTGTCGGGGAATATTCGTTTGGTCGGAAAATATTCTTTTTTGTCGGAGAATATTCGTACGACGGCGCAATCATTGGTTGACCCCATAAAAGAATAACTGTCGGATATAGAAAACGACAGAAGAAACCTTTTTATAAAAATAACGGTAAAACTTTTACAGTTAAACTGTTGAAATATCCGGTGATAAAAGTACAGTAATACGCGTTATTGCACAGTAGCACACGGTATTGCATAATAATTCAAATTATTGATTTTTACGTAAAAAGTCACTCATTCAATAATTGTCACAGTAATTATTGTTCAGTATCTTATATTATTGATTCAATAATTGCTACATTGATAATTGCATATTATTTTATATTATTGATTCAATAATTGTCACATTAACTACTGCACAGTATTTCACATTATTAAATCAATGATTGTCACACATATTATTGAAATGATATTATTAGATAGCATTATTGACAATGTCTAGAAAGTTCTGTCGAGAAAAGGGGTTAGGTTATATAATTACGCACCAATGAGGAGAAATTCTTATCGAAAAGCCCCCTATTTCTTGGGAACGACCTGATTGTCAATATTGTGATTTTGTAATATTAATTGTGAATAATAATTAATTGTTGATAAATATGATGAGTAAATATTTGTACAATTTTGATATAAATAAAAGAGTTTTTTGCAAGAGACATTTGTTGAAAGTTGGCATTTTATTTTCTCCGATAAAATATTCATTCAAATATATTATTATAATATTACATTATAATAGTATAATGTGATAATATAATAGTATAATTTAAATGGTAATATTATTATAATAAATTCATGGTACAAAAATTAAATAAGGCGGAAGAGAGTAAATTGAATTTGAATTCTTTTTAATAATTATAAATATTTTTAATATATATATATATATATATATAAAATTTAAAAACATGTGATAAAAGGAGGAGGTAAGGTACTTTGCTTTAAACTCCTTGTTTTCAAAATAAGGATACTACAAATCATCAGCATACATGCTTTGTCAACATTGGTGTGCTAGCATTTTTCTATAAATAGGTTGCTTAGTTAAGAAATAAAAATTACACCAGAATTAAAAAATTCTTTCTCTATAATATTGAGCGTATTTCTTGTGAGTATAAGGATATTTTGAGTGTAGATAACAGTGCAAGATTTTCTTAACATAATCTCTGTTATTTCAGTCAGAACTACTTTCCTATTAAGGTAAATGATATTATTTTTCTTGTAAAGGATGTTAGTTTCTTCCAATACTCGTAAATGATATTATTTTATATTCGTAAGGGATATCATTTTCTTTCATACTTCATATTATGTAAGTGATATTATTTAATTTCATATTCCTAAATTTAAACTTACTATGGTAAGTATTGCTTCCATAATTCTTGAAATGATTAGAAATTCCTTAAGGTTTGCGCTTCATCTAATATCATTTTACTGGAATATTGGTCTGAACTTTCTTATGAAATTTTAATCTTTTCATGTCGGGGTACTATTCATACGGTACTATTCATATATATAGTACTATTCATGAGTACTATTCACAACGAAAATTAGATTTCTTTTCTTTGTCCAAATTATCTTTTATGGAACTTATTTTTAAAATTGGATCCATGTTTTGATCTTCATTCTCGAACTCTGGATAAATTGAATTATAAATCTCTAATATTTATCCTTGATCTCACTGGATTCATTCTTTATATCATTATCATAATCTTCAAACTTAAATTATGGTGAAAGTTATCTTTGGCCTGTAGTACAAAGATGAACTGTTGATTGATGAATATCTTGGGCCCGTAGTCCAAAGATAGACAGGTGTTTTGCATGATCATGACCACTGGTGATACAAATGAATATTTTTGGCCTGTAGTGCAAATATAAATTATTGATTTAAAATATTTATTGATTGATATTACAGGGATAAAATATTGATGATGGACTTTTAAAATCATAGAAGATAGTAGACATCATTATCTACTTAATTCTTCTAATGGATTGTTAATTTCGCTGCGGTTGTTGATCTAAAATTTGTTGTCAATAATAATTTATCTGATTTATTGAAGGCTAACAATAATTTATTCTTAATTATCTTAGTCATAATATTCTTTACTGGGCTAGTTGAGCTCACTCTTTTCTTTCATTGTTCTCTTCAGAAAATGAGAATATAGCTGGGATTAGTCGGAAAACGGAGTGATGATCCGAGATAATGCTATAGTAGTCCTCACTATTTTGTAAAATAGTATGATACTAATTGTAATGAGGACTTAATTTGAGCTTTGATATTTTCGTATTATATAAGAGATAATATCTGTATTGAAATTCACAGTTTGTGTGGTCGTATTTTGTACGACTGTTTAATAGTTGGAATAGAAAGATTTGTATTTGAATTCTGTACCATATATTTTGACGACTCAAAATAGGTTGTGTGAACCTATTTTGAGTGCGTCACATCAGCTGTTATCAACTTCTTGTTGGGATGAATAAATAGGAGTAGCGGTTTTTGTAATCGGATGGGTTTGAATTTGTGGCTTCTTGATTTATTTATCTTGATCCTCGTTAAGCTCTTGAGGTTCATATACACATGGCAGTTGAAATCTAGTTTTCTTGTTCATCAAGCTCTAATGTTTCTTCTCCTTTAATTAATGATTGCTAATGTTTATATTATGCAGGTCATATATTTTTGATATATGATATGAATACTTGTGTTAGGTACAGCTGTGTCAAATATTTTTGATATGAGTACTCGTGTCATAATAAGTGAAATCATATATTTTTTATTTATTACAGCTGTGTCATAATACTTGTGTCAAATTAATCAATTACGACATAAGTACTCATAACCTCCACATTCCCATACCCCCCCCCCCCCCCCCCCAATTATAAGGTACAATGCTTAAATTTGAATAATATATTTTTGATTTATTACATACCTTGGTGTGAGGGGGTCGATCATGACAACGGCATCTTCCGTGGCAACTTTTTTAACATTTATGTTGAACAACTCATATTTCGACTGCAGAGATTATAGAATCAGCTAACCATGTCTTCACAATTCTATAATAATTACTAATCTGATGGTTCTATAATCTATGTTTCATTTTTTTCACTTTTATATGGCCTAGTTCTTTTTACCTTAATCTTTTCTTCCTCTGCCTTGAATTCATCGCTACTCAGAAGAGTTCATCATCGCCAAATTTAGAAAAGTATGTTTCCGGACATCTGGTCTTGATCCCATATTTTCTACAAAAAGGTAACCAAGACTTTGCAAATGAACATGCTTCTGTTATCGCATCCACATATTTTACCAACGTTTATTTTGATGGAGTTCTTTTAATTAAGGAATCTGATAAAATAAAATAAAATAAAATAAAGGAGTTCTTTTAATTAAGGAATCTGATAAAATAAAATAAAATAAAGGAGTTTATGTCGTATGCATTATACTAATTGTGCGTTTGAATTGAAGGAATGAAATGGAAATTGGAATGATTCATTCCATACTCTCCTTCTCCCAAAACCCTCATGACTGAATGATAAAAAAACTACTCACATGGCTTTGGGAAAGGATGATTCAATTCATTCCAATCGCAACCAAACATAATTTTTTTTATTCTATAGGAATGAGTCATTCCATTCTTACATTTATTCCTTCAATCCAAACGCAGCATAAGTGTATTATGGTTTCAGGGTTATGCTGCCATAGAGTTTGCAAATTAAGGAGTTAAGCTAGGCGAGCTGGCAATTATCTCAAAAAAGGCTTTAGGATCTTCAAAACCAGCTTAATATTGGATTAGCATAAATGAGCTTTCACTTGATTGGTTTTTTTAGCAACATCATTATTTAGTAAGCAAAAAATCTGAAACAAATTGCTTTGAGGCAAATGCTCAAAGATTCGCTGGAATTTCTTGGCTGTTCAGCGATTCAAGCCAGGGTGCATTAATATTATGTTTAAGTAGGCAAGAGTGTGGAAATATTTTCTATTAGTTCAGGTAGCTACTGGTCAATAGATCCAATTATAGTTATATTCTTTAAACTGTGTGCTAGGACGATTAGCCTAGAAGCATCATAGTTGATCATTTCTTCCTTGTCTGGTAAGTGTTTTATGATTAACTTCTAATGAACTCTCAGGTGGCCCATTATGAACGTCCAACACTTAGCAAGGCATACCTGTTTCCTGAGGTTAAGTCATTTACTTTGTAACTGTTAAATACAAAAATATAGTGAAGTTTGAGCTACAACTATTTGGTTACTCATTATATAAATGGTTAATATAATATTAAAATCAAATTTAAGCTACATTAAAAATCTTGTCATTCACATGGTGATATTGTTGCCTTTTTTTGGGTGGCTGAAGTGAAGAATTGATATCGATAGTATGCTACAGCACTCCATTTGGAACAAATAATGGTTTTCTTATGTAGTGGCAATCAATTAAGAATCTAGTACTGCTTATTGTATCCATTTATTACTTAAGCTGTCTTTTAAACATGGTGTATAGTTGATTTACCAGTTCTGTGTATTGTTTACAAGTGTATGTGTCGTTATCAATTATGTTGATTTTATGTTTTTGTTTATCCTTGTCAAATTATCTCCATTATGGTATATACATCATTGAGAGATATATCTGCTCCTTTTATAGGAGCTGCAAGAGTACTACCAGGCTTCCATGTGTGTTTTGGAAGTGGAGAAGAGACTGCTTCCAGAGTGGTATTCTCAAAAAGGTGATGCTACACAGGGGCGGAGCCAGAAAAAATAATTGGGACGGACTAAAAATATTATAATGTTAAAATTGTACATTTGGGTTGGACAGATCAATGATATTATAATGCTAAAATTATACATTTGGGTTGAGCTGACCAAGGCTATTCCAATTTTTTTTTACTTTGGACTACATAATTAAATAGTATATCTAGTAAAAAAAAAATATTTGGGCCGGACTATAGCCCCGAAAGCCCAACTTTACCTCCGTCCTTGATGCTACAGATGTTTTGGAGGGAAAAGAAAACCATGGGAGGGTGCCCTCTCACTTGTCATATTTCCTTTTATATAGGTATATTCAAACTAAAAAAAAAGTTGTGTAACACTTGCTTATCAAATTCAAATTTTTGTTATAGGAATATCATTGATTCTAGTACGGATATAGTGAAAGCAGACCTTAATTCAAAGACTCTAATCAGCACATCTGGAGAGACCTTCAAATGTCAAACTCTTATAATTGTGACTGGTTCCACAGTAAGCATGCACTCTCTATGGATTTTCATCATATCTACACGAACATCTTCTGTCTTTATTTTCATTGCCATTACATTAATCTTCTATATTTTTGTAGGTGGTGAGGTTAACATATTTTGGTGTACAAGGGGTTGATGCCAAAAAATATTTTAATGACTTTTGGAAGCCATTAACCCGTGTAAACAATATTATTAGCTAAGCTATGAATTGAAATCTTGTCTTTTATCTCCTTCTTTCTTCCCCTTTTTTTCTCTTCCAAGTTTTCTACTGAAGCTGGTTGTTAGCTTCAAGTTGTCACTAAATAATATTTTAATAGTTAAATTTATATTGTAAAAAATAATGTGAAAAGTGTAATACAGATGATCATATTGTACAGTAAAAAAGCGCTCGATCATGATATTGTTGCTCTAGCTGGCACATCCTTTGGCTTGTTCATGATGCTCCGATCGACAAGGCTGACCTATTGATGCTTACATGATGAATTGATGACATTTATGTGTACCTTCTAACTTCAGATTGTCGGCAGGGTTACTTGAAATTCTACTTGATGAGTCATGAAACAACCGGGTCAAATCTCAAGTCTGAAACAAATTTCGAGTCAAATTTCAAGTTCGAATCGAATCAAATTCATCCAAAATAAGGCCTTAAACAAAAGTATTATTGGTAGCAACTAAATTCCTTATATACACAGATAAATTTTTTCTCTATCTTTCGATGTGAGACTGGAGTGTTACAAACTGGCCCATTTAAATTTCTGACGTCCCCGTCAGAACCGATCACACATACCGTACCGGCTGGCTTTGTGTCCCCACCTCCGGACCTTCATCTCTCCATTGTGGGATAATACCACCAGCCTTCGTGTCCCCACCTCCGGCAACCCGATCGAATGACCCGATCCGAGCTTTCGAGAGTTGGCTTTGATACCAAATATAAACAATCCGGGTCAAATTTTGAGTCCGAAACAAATCTCGGGTCAAATTCCAAGTCCGAATCGAATTAAATCCATCCAAAATAAGGCCTTAAACAACTGACCCAATAATATCTTCTTGGGTCATCTTAGCCCACCACAGTCTCACTGAAAAGTTATGACTGAAGGTATTATTAGTAGCAATTTAATTTTTTATATACAGATAAATTTTTTTTATATATTTCGATATGAGACTGGGGTGTTACAAGTCATAACCATTAGAATTCATTTGCACTTGATTTGCTGATGCATATAATAGTCTATCAGTTTGTGACTCTGTATGTGGCGTAAAGTTTCAAGTCTATCCATGCAAATAGTCATCTCCTACTACTCTCACTAACTCTGTAATTGCCACATCGCTTGCTATGTGTCATGATTTTGGTTTATGTGAATCGAAGATTTTCATGCATGCCAAAAAGATGATCATATATAGGAGTGTAAATGAGATAGAAATGGTAAGTACTATTGTACAGTTCTATAACTTATCCTGCAATATATGTCATGACATTTAGATTAGAATAATGTATAATTAAATCATTTTATAAATAGAATAATGTATAATTAAATTGTTGAGATTAGATTGTAAATATGCATGTTTTAATGTGACTGAAACAATCCCATTACCACATTATAGAGAAATAAAAAAATAAAATAGTTTTATACTGTAACTCTTACTCGCACTAAAATACAAAGTGGGGCGAATAGGTCAAAAAGTACGAGGAACCCTCTCCAGATTAAAATATATTTTTTGAAGCTAGAGTACTATTTTGTTTTTTGTTTTTTGTTTTTTGTTAGAGAGAAAGAAGGGAGATATATATCTACAATTTAAATCTAAGTTTGAAATAATAAGCCTCTCATATTCTTGAATCTTTAAAATAACGAAGTTCAGTTCTTACTTACAAAATTCATTTAATTCACTTCATCATAGTCCATGTATACTACTCCCTCCGTTCTCTAAACGATGACTTAAGGTATAAATATTTTATTTATTTTTTAAAAAAGATGATAATAAATATATAAAATAAAAGGTAAATATGTCATTTATTGGAGTCCACTAGTATAAAAAAAAGATTTATCATTTTATATAATTTTGTGGAGTCACTATATAACGATAAATTTGAAATTTTTTTTTACTCTTTTTTTTTCTACTTTATTTTTTTTAATTTATGTAAAAAATGTAGGGAATAATTCAAAAGAAAACATATTATATATATATATATATATAGTGATTGACGTACAATTATGCCCTTCATCTCTTACTATTGAGACTTGATCTCATAATTATTTATGGCAATCTCATAACATCAGCGCTTTTTGAGTAGCCATTTCACTAGCATATCTAGTACGGAATCTCCATTTCATTTTCCAACCCAATATCTCACCATACGCAGATAGCGACAAAAATATTAAGTTTTGTAGTTGAAATTATCACTAACTAAGCAACATTTTAGCCGCTAAAATTTTATTGTGAGAAATTATGTGAAAACTGTAATGGAGAGGATCCTCTTGTACAGTGAAAAAGCTCTTGATCAAACTTGATCATGATACTGTTGCTCTAGCTGCACATCCTTTGGCTTGTTCAAACGCTCATACTCTCCCATATAACCTTCAAGATGCTCCGACAAGGTCGCCTTATCGATGCTTTCATGGTGATACGACTTACAAACGAAGTAGATGATCGTTTGAATTACCAATCCAAAGAGAATCAACAATACAAGTAGTACAAGGCATAATATCCCAAATCCAATTTTCCTCCCCATACCAAATTCATATTCATCCGCAACAAATATTTGGAACAAAACTTGTATCACAACAAGAGTGACATTCAATTTGAAAAAGATAAATGAAGCCACCCACCTTTTCCCTTTGATCAAATCCTTGCTCTTCTTCATGGCCTTGACTCCATAGGAGTCCTCCAACACGGTCACGACGCTAGCAAGCTGCCACACAATGGTCATGTACACAAACCCTAATGCATAAATGATCAATATGATGAAAAAAAGGACAACGGCAAAATTGCTTCCAATTAAGAAACACAGCATTAGGGTAAAGAAGGCGACAATGTTGTAAACAAACATAGCCAAGAAAATGACCACGAAAGTGATCATGAGTCGTTTCCATACTCTTGGGACGACTTTCATGACCTTCTTGAAGGTGACATCGCGATTCGTGTAGATGGATGCGATGGTGTAAACCACCGCGGAAGTGGAGAGGAGAGAGAAAATGAGGAGGAAAGTTAGGTATGCGGCCTTGAAGAGAAAATAGACGGTCCCCTCGGAGGATATATAGCGGCGGTTGTATGATGATGGATATCCGTCTATGATACTGTGGAATTCGAATTCAGTGTAGCGGATTCTCCAAAAGAGGCGGTTAGATACTTCCATATGGATTAGGTAGATGAAGGAGAGGGGGAGGATTAGGGTTAGGGTTATTTGGCTGAAGATTTTCTTCCATGAGGTGATTATTTTGTAGCTCTCTTTGTAAATGCCAAAGAGGCCAAGAAGTTGCATGTCTTCTTGAACTCTATCCATTGTTTTTGATAGGAGAAATGCTTGTTGAGTGAAGGGGAAAAGAGGAATGGGAAAGGATGGGGACCAAGGGGGAATATATATAGTTTGATTTGGACTTTTGTTCACAAAACTACCCTTGGTTTATACTCTATAGTAGGAAAAAGAAATATTCTTTGTCCCTAGTTCTTCTCAAAATTCTATATACATGAAGGGTGGCAAAAAAAAACTATCATATATAATTGTTCCCTTCACGATAAACTATTATTCGTGGTGGCATTGTCCTTCGACTATGACCCCCTTTTTTTTTATACATATAGATGTGCAACTTATTTGCAACCTCTTTATAATTACTAAAGTTTATATGGAACTTGATTCTACAATTCTATGCGTGAAAAAGGTGTTAAATACTCATTCTGTTTCAACATATAAGAGCAAACAAATATGTAAAATACAGAAGAAAATGTTACATATATATTAAGACGGAGGTAGTATGGTACGTTATTTATTAATCTTCTTCGTCTTTCTTCCTGATTAGGTAATGTAATATGCGTGATGAGCATCATTTTTGCATTAATTCAATTGTTTAGATCAATTAAATGACTTATACAATATTTGTCAATACTGGCAAAATCAAAATGCACCAATTGCAATTTATTTAGGAAATATAAAGAAAAAGAAAATGAACTAGAAATGATATGTATATATATATATATATATGTATATATATATATTCCTATATTTAATTGAAAAATGTAGGGTTTTACTTGCAAAAAAAAAATAGTAACTTTGTTAGTTCCGGCAACAACTTGTCCATCGGGTTGCTGTCTCTTGGGCGAAGTATATGAAGTGGTCATCACTGTCACCTGCTGTAGCAGCCAGATGCGTGTATCTATGGTCTACAAATTACACTTATAAAACAAATGGTGAATACGAAGTATAATATAAGCAATCTCTTTCTTCCACTAAAATAGTCTCATTTTAATTTTTTACATACAAATTGTAATTAAAACTTAAAATTTATGCAATTCATATAAATTTTGAAAACAAAAAAATAATGCAATGAAGTATTTTTTTTTATGGAGTTTACAATAGTTATGGATGTATAAATTGAAATTCAATATTTTTCATAATTTTTTATTTAAGGATTTCGTAAATTAATTCCAGAAAAAAACAAATGAAATTCTGTGTTTTTTTGGGTGTGTAAACAGATGGAATATTTATTATTACTTATTTGGAGTATATATTATTATAGTGTTGACTGAGTACTTAATCCAAAAAGGAATTTGCTTGGCCTAGGGGTTGAGTTGAGAATGACATGCAGCCATGAAGTTGAATATATATTAAAATTATAAATAGGCAGATAGGGACCAAAACCATATCAATTATATGGAGTAAATAGTGTCCATGCCCCTTGTCTTGGACATGAAAGGTATCTTCCAACAATGCAACTTCGGTTTATACTCCACAGCTTGCAAGACTTCATTGTTGTAAAGAAAACCAAGCATGTGTAATGGATCCTTGCAATGATTTTCAAAATCAATCTTAATAGACAATATTTAGAGATGGATTATTTGAGTTATCACAAAAAATAGTATATATATGCACGATGACCATAGTGATGGTTAATTTTGTAATCGTGAATATATACATGTGACGGCTATTTCAATCACTAAATATTGTCCAAAATTAATTTTTAGTTTTTGAGACGGCACGCAACCATCACCTATATATTTCTCCTTAACGTGATTGCATTTAAGCCATCACAAAGAAAAAAGTTCAAAATAATTTTTGATGACAGTCAAGATCATCTCAAAAAGAAAATCACATGTGATGGACCTTTATAATGACATTTAAATCGATCTCAAAAAATAATATTATATGATGGACTTTTTTAACAATAAAAAAATAATAATATAGATGACGACTCCTAATAATGGCTAATTTTTTTTATCTCTATAAACTATTTGTGATGGTCAATGCAATCACTATAAAACAAGCATATATGACCAACAAATATATTTAGGTGATGGAATTTATTAGCAATTGTAGACACTCGAAATTTCGCTTTCTTTATACTAACCTTGCACAAGGGCAAAATTGTAATTTCACTTCAGAGACAATCCCGAGGTAGGGCAAAAACATCTGGTCACCCCAGAGACAACCCTGTGAATGATTCAAAGGGCCAATGACGTCTGAACATGACGCGAACCGAACAAGGATCGTAAAGCTGAGAAAGTGTCCGTAAGAAGTCATCTCAACAAACATCGAACTGCGTGCTATCAAGACGAGTCGATCGACGACCCTCGGGAGCCGAAAGATACTTTTAAGCTTACTGCATCATCATCTTCCCGGACTCTAATTTCGTCAAACTCGGCCTAATTTTAAAGCCTTCCGCAAGGACTTTTTGGGATTTTGGGGGTATGGAGCTCAACTTTTACCAAACCGAGACCTAAGGCACACATTTTGAGGCAACTAGACATGTGGGGCCCAGCCTCAGGTGTACCTTCTCCAGCCGCACGTACACCTGCGGCTGCCATAGACAGTTTATATCAACAGCCAGCAGCTCATAAACACGAAAAAGAGGAAAAAGTTAGAGAGAGAAAGTCATTTTTTGGAGAGAGAAACCCTCGAGTTAGGCATTTATTCACCAACTTTGAATTGTTTAATCTTTCTTATCACATATATTGAGTGTTTAGAGTGTTCTAAGTTCATCTCGAGGGATAAAAAGCTTGTTCACGAGTCCCCCAAGGTGAAAAACTCCCTTTTCGGGCCACTTTCTTTGTAAATGTTGTTTTAAATATTAGATTTATGTGATATATTGTGTAAACATGGTTAGACTTGTTGTTTTATACATATATTATTGTGTAGGTGGTAGATCTATAGATCTCATCAATTATTTATTGCGTATTTAGTTGTAAATCAAGTCCGGAGACTAAATCTATCTAGATCTAAGTTGGATCTAGCCATTCGAGGGGTTATGGAGCATAAAGCTCTAACCTACGTACTAGATCGGTTTAGATGATGTGAGGGGTTGGGTTCTGTGGTATGTTGAGTGGGAAAGTTGATGACCGGAGCAGAGTTATCTGCTAAATGGAATTTGTGGGGGTTTAACATACTTTTGGCTAGAGAAAATAGGTGCTGAGAAGAACGAAATGGGTACAATTGCTTTTTAAAAATTTGGATATGGGGATGATGGTAGCGGCTATTTTTGAAGGGAGAGGGTTTATGACATGACAATCCTTTCGACTTCGCACGTTTCCTCAAATTACGGCTGGTTAATGATGATGGTAGGACTCGCGTTGACACGTGGGGTGAGGGGGTGGTATTTCAATTTTGATATCCGTACTGAGATTATTTATGTTTTTTGTACTCTCTTATTATACATTTAAGTTATTTTTGGACGTGTGGACAAATCTTGGGGTTAAAGTGTCCCTTAAAATGACACTGTTATAATTTTTAGTCTCTAAGTATGTAAGCTGATCTGGAGAAGTGGGAATCATTTGAACTAAGGCTCAAGAATTTTCTTGCTCTTCTTGCATGTTCTTATTCTTACTGGTTCATGTGATATGTCTTATAAGAGACATGCATGGTTAACAAATGGAAGGATCTATCCTGAAAACATTTCACCCCACTGAATTTTTTTATCCATCCTTCTATTGTTTTAGCCATGTATGTTTCTCATCATCTCAGATTACTTGAATATGTAACAACAAGAATATGCAAGAGAACTAGATGATTTATAGCTTTAATAAACTTATATTTATATTTTTGAATTTCATATAATTTTTAAAGTATTGATCTGGGATGAGTATAGTTCGATTTAATGCTATTAAGGTTTCGATTTGTTCTTGGGTATTCTTATAATCATCCCAGATAAGATGAATCTGAAAAAACAATACCCAGGAGAAATAACATACTAATAGCCTTAAATCAAACTTTGCTCGTCTAAAGTACTCGTCCGTAGTTTAATAATTCGGACGCTGGTTTAATAATATGAAAATGACGACGTTTTCATTAGAAACATAGGTTCGCAAAACTAAACTGCGGATCCTGACTACTAAACCCCTAATTGCAAACGACTATGCTACTCTTTTTCATCGTTCAAGGGTTCAATCAACTTCAGAGGGCATAGCCTACTAGCAAGCAATCATACCTGCAAACAAATATCACCATTTCATCAGTAATCTCTAATTTGTTTTTTACAATTGTTTGATTTGTTTTGTCATGGATTTGTTTGCTGAAGAATCATTTCATTCACTTTCAAGTACTGAGGAAAAATTGCATGATTGGAATGATGTAACAAGTTTAGTTGATGATACCATTCCTTATACTTGTAAAATATTTGATGTGTTGGAAAATGGTGAAATTTTTTTACAGAAAATATATAAAACGTGTTGGATTTGAAGTAAAAATAAAAAGTAGCAGAAAACATGTGAGATCTGAAGATTTTTGTTCTAGATTGTATCAGTATCGTAAAGCTGGATATATGGTTGTTAAGAAAAATGAGAATGTCACTGATGATGAAGATAATAATGTGGTTAAGGGAAAGCGGAAGAGAGACTCTATTAATAGAACATAATGTACTAAAATTTTATGTTGTGCATGTTAGGAGTAAAGATAAATGCTTTGTGTTTACTCTTGTACTAAATCACAATCATGAATTTGTGTCCCCAAGTAAAGTTTCATAAATTCAAACACACAAAAATATTTCAGGAGTTGCTAGGGATTTGATTGAAACCCTTAATAATGTTGGGATTGGTCCAAGTAAGATGATGAATGTTTTAGCTCATTGGGAGGAGGTATGAGCATTGTTAGGTTCTCTGAAACGGATGTGTGAAATATAGTTAGAGATATTAGACGCGATAAATGATAATATTGTTTCAAATAATGCACAGGCTGCAATAGATTACTTGAGAAAGTTATAGCTTGAAAATCCGAGCATATTTTATTTTAGTGTAAAACCAGGCGTGGATAATCGTATCAGATGTATTATGTGGGTAAATTATCGGTCAATATTTGCTTATCAAAATTTTGGTGACGTTGTTACGTTTGATACCACATACAGAACAAACAAATATTCCATGTCATTTGCTCTTTTTACGGTCATTACCATTCTGTATTGCTTGGGTGTGCACTCTTGAGCGATGAGACTGAGGATACATTTGTATGGTTATTTGAGCAGTGGCTTGAAACAATGACTTTAAAACATCCCATAACCATTGTCACTGATTAAAATCGTGTTATGTCGAATGCGATTGCTAGGGCTTTTCCTAATACACACCATGTATTGTGTACTTGGCAGATTAGCAAAAAAATTCTTGAAAAACTTGGGCATATCTATTCCTCGGATCCAACTTTTAAGTCATATTTTAACTATTGCGTGTTTAAGTCTTTGACTATTCAAGAATTTGAGTATAGATGGAATTTGTTGCTTGAAAATTATGGTCTGCAGGATCACAAATGGTTGAAATCTTTCTATGAGTTAAAAGAAAAATGGATAAGGGTGTATTCAAAAAATTTCTTCGCAACGGGAATGACTACTACTTTAAGGAGTGAAAGTATGAATCGTTTTTTTGACGAATTTGTCAATACTTCCATGGGGATTAGAGATTTTGTTTTAAAATCCCAAAAAACCATTGAGAAACAGTACATTAGAGAGAAAAAAGATTATTATCTGACACTCAATCTTACAAGAAAATTCCTTTTTAGAGATCCATTAGAGATACATGCAGCTAAAATATATCAAAGAGATGTTCCTTCCGACATTTTCAAATTGAACTGAAAAAATCGTAGAAGTTAACTTCTAAAAAGGTGCATGAGTTGTCAACACCTGATTCAAAAACCTACTTAGTGTTCAAAATGATGGTTCCTGAATCGCGTCGTAGGTATTTCACAGTTGTGCAATATATGTATACCGAGATGGCTAAATGTAATTGCAAAAAGTTTGATGAAAATAAAGTCTTATTGTAATTGCAAAAAGTTGTCTACAAATAAAGTCTTATTGTTTGCTTTTTCTCAGTATCTGTATGTATGAAACAACCTGTAACTGCATGGTCCTAAAATCCTGTTGCTTTTTGAAATCCAAATTTTGTATGGATTTTTATAAGTCCCGTCCTTAGTTTAATATTGTGGACTCTAGGTATGGAAAAGAAGGTGAAACGACACAGTTTTAAATAAGTTTCGTCCGAAGTTTAATATTGCGTACTCTAGGTATGACCAAGAAGGAGAAAAGGCGTCGGTTTTAAGTAAGGCCTAGCGTCCGCAGTTTAATACTGCGGATGTTATGTATGGCAAAAAAGGGGAAACAACATCGTTTTTAAGTAAGTCTCATCCACAGTTTAATACTGCGAACTCCAGATATGGCCTAGAAGGAAACAACGTCGTTTTGAAGTAAGTCCCGTCCGCAGTATTAAACTGTTGACACTAGGTCAAACACGGCTGCCAGGATGGGTCAATTTTTTAGCTCTTCTATGGAAACCCCAGAAGTGTCATCACAGCATGTTTAGGTTTATTCCTGAATAACCTCAACATTTTGTGATGTACACTCCAGGATTTGCTTAAAAGAGTTAAACAATTAACCCATCCTGGCAGTACATTTTGAGACATCTCATTTTGAATTTCGTTGAAACAACTGATCCATTCTCTAAAATCTGCTACTTTAAAATAGAAAATTCTTTTGCCTTAATAAGAAAACTTAATAGCATTAAATCGAATTATACTCTTCCCAGATCAGTAGTTTAAAAATGAGTTGAGATCCAAAAATATAAATACAGGATTATTAAAGTTAAATATCATCTAGTTAATTCCCTTGCATATTCTTGTTAGTTGTTATATATTCAAGTAATCTGGGATGATGAGAAACATACATGGCAAAACAATTTGGAAGGATGGATAAAAAGATTCAGTGGTCAGCACACAAATCCTTCTAATTTGTTAGCCATACATGTCTCTTCAAGAATATGCAAAAAGAAATAGAAAATTAATGAGTCGTAGTTCGAACTCTTCTGCTTATCCAAATCAGTTTACAATACTTAACCGTATTATATTTAGGAGACCTCCCGTCCGCAGTTTAATATTGCGGACGAGACTTCTCAATTTTCCAAAAAAAAATGCCGTCATTTTCATAAACCTTTCAGTTTCCAACTTAAAACAACGTCGTTCTGCATTTAAGAATGTGACGCCCCCAAATCCAGGTACTTGAAACCCGAACTTGGTGCTACACGATATCATTTCTTTGAGCGGAATAATTATAATATAAATAAACAAACTTAATTTACATATCAGAGTTGTCTAATCCCAGGTACACAACCTTTAAACATTCATTACATGATAGATAATAAATAATATTGTCTTAATAAAGTCTAACTATTTCACACGATACCATAAAACTTATTCTTGCAGCTTTCCTTTCCCTTTGTTTTTGCCAGAGCCTTCTGGTTGATCACGCTTAGCTGAAAATATTTAATTTAAAGCAAGAATGAGCATTTAATTGCTCAGCAAGTAATAGCAGTTAATAAACTTTAGCTGAAAGAAATAAATGTTTTCTTTGAGATATACTTCTACAACGAATCAATAGTTGTGAAGTCTTTCGAAACATATCTTAATAACATATCAAATCGTTTAAAATTTTGAAACGACGTAGTGACTATAAATACTGAGCGGTCAATGGACCTTGAACTTTTATTTTTCATTTTCGAAAAGGTTTAAACAGAAATTCATCTGCAAACCGCTCTGGTCTTACGGACATGTAAGGTGATCAGTCCCGTTATATCCTATATTGATCAATACTATCTGTTTGAACGATAATTCGTTCACTCTGTTCGCCTTGGGCACATAAACAATTTTTCCCATTAAAGGTTGTTCATACTCAGTCTGGAGTCCTAACTAAACAATTCAGTTGGGCGACTTTATCATAACCAATACTATCTAACAGTGCAATTCAAACTATGTCTAGCCGAGTCAAATAGCTTAGACAGTGTTTAAATAATGAACACATACCAAAATTTTACAGTGTGTAACAGGATTTGTTATATCAAAGAATTTCTAGTTCCAGAGTTCTTTTATGAGTACAACAGTTCATACAAGTGGGGACACTTGTATGATAACAGATAATAATGAGATATTAATAAATAATAACTGAATTGAATAAAATTCCACAATATAAGAATAAGTTCATAAGTGAATCATGGACATCATTACAAATATGAATAATTGACAATAATTATTCATGAATATGCTTTTAGCTTACTGGGATCCATCGCATAGAATAACTGCGAGGAGTAGAGATACTTGATCAATATAACATTTGAGTAAGGTTAGAGAACTTGCCTTGATAGCTGATTACTGTTACGTAGTATAGCTTAATCTGTTATCTTTAATATCAGGTCCTATCATCAATAGAATTATTCTTTCAATTAGAATAATACAACTTAACACATAATACTGCTCATTTGTAGACATTGTACAACTTAAACACGTTGTCACATATCCATAACAGTCATTAAAACACATAAAAATGAGTATCTAGTCAAACTATGTCGATTTGGTTTGAGTTCGGTATCGTTTTGGCATCCCGATTGCATTATCGGATAATTAACAACTTTCTTTTTAATGAAACTTTGTTCAAGAACTTAAATATTATACTAGATAATTGAATTATCTTTTATAATATTTTTCCAAATATTAAAATCATTTATAATGATTTTCAAACACTTATATCATTTTTATTGATTTAATTGTTAAATAATTTCATTATCATTAATATTTAAATAATTTAAAATATTAATGAACTTCATGTCAACACTTTAAAAGTTATTTATTATAACCTTAAAACATTTTTAAAATCTTAATATTACCTTTAAATGATTTTTAAGATATTAAAATCATTTTTAAATAATTACCATTAATATTAAAATATTAATGTATTTTATTTTCAAATATTAAAAGTTATTTATTATAACTTAAAATATTTTTAAAACATTAATATTACTTTCAAAGGATTTTCAAAGTATTAAAATTATTTTTAAGTACTTACCATTAATATTCAAATATTAATGTTATTTATATCAAAATATTAAAAGTTATTTATTATAACTTAAAATATTTTTATTACATTTATTTCACCTTTAAATGATTTATAAAATATTTAAATCATTTTTAAATCATTTATTTAAGATAATTATTAAATAACTTTATTTTCATTAATATTAAATTATTAATGAAATTCTTATCAAAATATTATAAGTTATTTATTATAACTTAAAATACTTTTTAAAACTTTAATATCATTTTTAAATAATTTTTAAAATATTAAAACTATTTTTAACTAATTTATTTAATATAATTATTAAATAAATTTATTATCATTAATATTAAATTGTTAATAAAATTTAACTCAAAATATTAAAAGTCATTTATTATAACTTAAAATATTTTTTAATACTTTAATATAATTTTAAATAATTTTTAAAATATTAAAATCATTTTTAAGTAATTTATTTAATACAATTATTAAATAAATTTAATATCATTAATATTTAAATAAATTAAATTATTAATGAAATATATCTCAAATTATTAAAAGTTAATTTTTATAACTTCAAATAATTTTTAAAATAATTTTATGAATTTTTAATAATTAATTTCTATTTTTTTCTATTTATTTTAATTAATATAATTAATTTTAATTTAAAACCGTCGCTAAAGGTCTCTAGCGACATAAACTGTCGCTATAGGTGTTCTTGAGCAACTCAAGAACATTCATAACCAGTTTTTAAGTACCTACTTTGACCATCATTAATTCCATGTTCAAGTTATTTTCTAGGCTTGAAAGTGTACTAACTATGTAGTATTGATGTAATACTACAAGCACCAACAGGTTTCATGGCTAAACTACATCACAATTAGAAGTTATAAGCAATTAAAGTAGCTGTCAGAGGCTGTTCTTCATTTTCTGGGCAGCCCAGAAACGGCTGGTCAATGCCGGTCAACGTTTTTGGTAGCCTTATAACTTTCAATCAGTTAATATTTTTGATGATCTAGACGTCGGACCTTGTAGTATAACTACCAAGGTACACTAGTGAAGCATTTATATGATCTAGATATCAACACATAGAGAGATCTAATTTTTTCAAAAAGTGGTCAGACGCTGCCTGAGAAATTCTGGGTTACCCAGAATTCTCAAAGTAGCGAGCAGCCTAGTTTGACCCCTTATAATTTTCGGTCGGTTAATCTTTAAGGCTTGAGGGTGCTCTGATCTTATAGTCCTCATGTTAGAGTACAAGTAAAACACAATTTAACCCTTAAAAAAACTAACAGCTAAGAGATCAAAGCGGTCAAAGTAGCGGTCGGGCAGTGTTCTTCAGTTTTCTGGGTTACCCAGAAACTTAAAGTCATGCTCGGTCAACGGGTTTTGACCGTGAATAACTTTCAATCTACACATGCTACGATCATGATTCCACTTTAAGCATACTAAAAACATGGCATAGAACACATATCAATACTTAAACATAACATATGATGAACAGGGTGAGATCTATAGGCCCTGACTTTGACTGCCAAAAAATATTTTTAAGTTTTTTTTTAGTTTTCAAAAATTCATGATTTCGAGCCTTTTGATGCATTGAAAGTGTTGTTTCTCAACCCAGATCATCAATACCCATATCATAGAACATATTCTAACACTTAAACATAACATCTAACGAAAAATTAAAGATCCAGCGTGAGTTATGGTTTTATACCTTTCTTGAGCAAATTTTTGATTTCTGGCCTTGATCTGTTATAGGTTAGTGTATGGGATGTTATTGTTTGATAGTGTGAACAAGTTAGAGAAAAAATTTCGTGGGTCTTAGAGAGAGAAAGGGACTTGGCTTGTTTGTAAGAAATTAATTGCAATTTCTTTTATTTTCTCTCTTTTACAATCCTATCCATTTGATTCAATGAATCTAAGCTTGCTAGGTGTCATGTAATGGCTGATAAAATAAGATTTGAGCATGTGATGTTATCTTAGCCTATATCTTGTAAAGATTTGCAAGTAAGCTAATAAAACAAAACCAAAATTAATTATTTTTGTAATTAATAAATTCATTCAAGGGTATTTTTGTCCATGGCACTTGAATCTAGGGTTTAACCCTTAGGGTTTGCCAAATAATTCCTAGAGTTTGAAAAATTAATTAGGAATTAAATAAAAATAAAATTAAAACACACTAATTTAATAATTAGGATTTTTAATAAAATTAAGGTTTCTTGATAAAATTAGGGTTTCCCAAATTATGAATTAGGATTTCTTAATCGTTTCCCTTAATCACATAACATTGATCAAAGATCGCACAATGATCATATTTACATACATTCGATTATCAATATAATTAATACTTATATTTAATAATTGAATAATATAAATATATTTTTCTTTTAAATATAATTAAAGTAATAATTGTATTTAATCCTTAAAATTTATAATCATAGCTTGTATTAACATACTTACATATACTTGGAGACAAATATAATTAATAATTATATTCAATATTCAAATTCCTTAATAAAATAATTTCTTATTATTCATCCCATAAATATACTTTCATTTTAAATACAATTATATAATAATTGT
Organism: Panax stipuleanatus; assembly: GCA_020205555.1. Taxonomy (NCBI): domain Eukaryota; kingdom Viridiplantae; phylum Streptophyta; class Magnoliopsida; order Apiales; family Araliaceae; genus Panax; species Panax stipuleanatus. The sequence goes on from CM035117.1 coordinate 30,106,801, forward strand.
ATAAATTCTAAAATTTAATAACATAGATCAAAATTAGGGTTTTGATCTATAATGATACTTTACCTAGTATGTCCCATTATTAATTAAGTTAAAATACTTAACTTAATTAATCTTAATTAATTTATATAATAAAATAATTATTATAATAATTCTAGAAATCTTTTCATATATTATTTAAATAATATATTAATCATATTTTCATGAAAAAAATAAATAGTAAAATATTTTTACTACAAAATTAATTTATTATAATAATATAATTTATAATAATTAACAATTCCTTTCTTGAAAAATTTATTTAAAATCATTCGTGAAATAAATAATTATATATTTATCACACATATGCTTATTCTTTACCTTGCACGTATTCTCACATATTAGCTTTGATAAAAAAAAAATTATCCGTAAAATTTTTTATTTAATTATATAAAAATATTGGGTTATTACAAAGAACATACTTCGCGTCTGCATTATTAAATTGCGGACAGTGGAGTAATTAAAGGAGGGACATTTTGGTATTATGTCCCGTCCGCAGTATTAAACTGCAGAATACTGGAACAAAATTGCGGACAAGAGCGCTATTTAACCGTTCGATCTTCGGGTGAATAGACACGATGTGTTGTAAGGTTATTCTTAAATTGACAACGTCGTCAATGAATCGGTCCCCTATATATATACGGCTAGCTTCTCCAGCGAACCAAAGGAGAGAACTAATAAAATGAACCGGCTATGCTATAGCATAGAAAACTAGCTTTCTATGTTGTAGCGACGGTTTTGTCCGTCGCTTTAGCTAGTTCGTTTTTTGGTTCGTCCCCTTGGTTCGTTGGAGAAGCCGACCCTATATATATATATATATATATATATATATATATATATATATATATATATCAACCGTTGGATCTGTTTTATGTGGCTGAATGTAGTAAGTAGAGTTTGTGGTGGGCCAGGTGTGTGAAAAAGGGTTAAAAGATGTAAAACAATCTCAGCCACATAAAACAGATCCAACGGTTGATCGCCCCATCCCTCAAATAACACTATTTGAGAGATCCCTCAACTGAACGGGACTGTATATATATATATATATATATATATATATATATATATAGCTGTGTAGTACACAGTCGTGCTATGACGACGGTATTTTTGGGTTATAGCGACGGTTCAACCGTCGCCATAGACCAGAATATCTAGGACGACGATTGAATCGTCGTCATATCCCAAAAAACCGTCGTTATAGACGACTGTGTACTACACAGCTCTGTGTGTGTATATATATATATATATATATATATATATATATATATATATATAGAGAGAGAGAGAGAGAGAGAGAGAGTCCGGATCAGGTCCGGACGCCCGGACCGAGCTAAAATACGAATTTTTTTTTTGTTTTTTTTTTTAAAACAACTAATAAAAAATGTATAATATTTTATGGAACTGAAATTTTTTTATAATACAGTATTTTGGGTGTGATTTGGATACATATAACAAAATAGGTCTGTACAGACATTTGGATACATATAACAAAACAGGTCTGTACAGTCTGTACAGACCTGTTTTGTTATATGTATCCAAATCACACCCAAAACACTGTATTATGAAAAATTTCGAATTTCATAAAATATTATACATTTTTTATTAGTTGCCTTAAAAAAAAGCAAAAAAAAAAATCCGGAGAGTCCGGACTTATTCACACCAATTCACACCGATGTGAATAAAAGATCTTTCACGCGAACAGTAAATGAATCATCAACGGTGTATAAAAACATGAAAAAGATGTAGAAATAACATTATTCATAAATATCATCTAGAATGAAGTCCATCAAACTTGACATTGCTCTAACTGCACATCCTTACTCTTCAAAGGCTCATACTCTCCAAGATAAACCTCAAGATGATCAGATAACGACGATTTATCGATATTTTGGTGATGATAGGACTTACAAACGAAGTATATAATCGTCTGAATCACCAGCCCAAAGAGAATCAACTTGAAAAGAAGCAAGAAACACAAAATCCCAAACCCAACCCTCTTCCACATATCTAATGATCCTCCATGCACAACAAGATCCCAAAACAACATTTGTATAACCAAAAGAGAGAAATTCAACTTAAAGAAAATAACCGAGGCCGCTACCATTTTCCCTTTGATCAAATCCTTGCTCTTCATCATGGCCTTAACGCCGTACAAGTCCTCTAATACTGTCACAACGCTAGCAAGCTGCCAGATTATTGTCATGTACACAAACCCCACAATGTATAAGATCAACACAACGATGAAAAGGGCGGGGCCGGCCATTCCATCTACTATCAAATACACAATCATAATTGAAACTGCAAATGCAATAACATGGTACGCGAAAAAGGCCAAGAACATGATCAAGAAAGTGACCATGAGGCGTTTCCAGACTTTAGGCACGACGCTCATGACTTTCTTGAAAGTCACATCGCGCCCCGTGTAGATGGATGCAATGGTGTACACCACGGCGGAAGTGGAAAGGAGGGAAAATACGAGGAGGAAAGTGAAGTATGCGGCCTTGAAGAGAAAATAAACGGTCCATTCGGAGGATAAGAGATCAGAGTTTCTTCTGTAGCTTTGGGAACCTTCTGTGGTTCGGTGGAGCCGGAATTCGGTGTATCGGATTTTCCAAAAGAGACGATGGGAGATTTCCATGTGGGCTAGGAAAATGAAGGAAAGGGGGAGGATTAGGGATAGGGTGATTTGGCTGAGGATTTTCCTACATGTAAAGATGATCTTGTAGGCTTCTTTATAGATGCCAAATAGGCCGAGGAATTGCATATCTTCTTGTTCTCTGTCCATGATGTTTTGGTCGAATGGATTATGGAGAGGAAATGGGAATGGTGGTGGAGAGAAATTTGGTTATAAGGAGGATATATAAGTGTTTGATTTTGGAATTTGTAGCTGTTAAACAACTACCCTTGGTAGTCAAGTAAATTAACAAGTCAATGCATGACCCTTTCCACACTACTCCCACTCCTTTTTTATTTATTTATTGAGTAATGCTAGAGACATAACTTATTCTACAATTATTTTACAATTTATTGATGTGGCATACTTCACATCAGCATATTAATGAACAAATTACTTCAATATAGTATTCGGCCCCACATAAAAGTTGAGGTGGAGTATGCCACATCAGTAAATTATAAAATAGTTGTAGAATAAGTTGTGTCTCTAGCATTATTCTTATTTATTTGGATATGGTATATACTTGTAAGATGATATAGTTTTTCATTTTCCATTTGTTACCTGAAAATTACATGGAAATAATATAATAAAAGCCTACATTTCACAAAAAAGAGTCTCAGTTTTACTTTTAAATTTGTTGAGTACACATGTTTAACTTAATAGTTTGACAGGATAATGAAATTTTTAATCGGATATTATGTTATTTTACAATACCTTCAAAATAAACGAGACTCTTTTTTGAAACAAAAAGCAACCGAAATTGATACGAGTGGAAGATGCCCCTGAAAAATATAAAAATATTTAAACCTAGAAAGGGCGTGTTTCTTGTAGAAAATAGACAGCTTTGTTAGTTCCGGAAGGACGGCGAAGACTTGTTCATAGGGGCGAAGGTTCTGAAGAAACTTCGTCTCCATTCAACTCTATATCCTGAGTTCTTATTATCCCTAAATCTCTACTATCTTCACAAGGGTATTTTAAGTGACTAAGTTTTAATGTAAGAAAAAATATATCATAAATTAATGATTAATGCTAAGGATTTCAAATTTTTAGTCTTAAATGAATCTCAAATGACATGATATTAAATATTTTAATAATAATTTATGGCATAATCAATCACATGATATCTACCAAACTAATGTTATGATGACAAACACTTTTTGAGATTAAAAATTTGAGACCCTTAGCATCACCCTAAGCTAATACTCTCCCTCCGTCGTCAAAAAGATGAACTAAGTACATTTTTCACAAAAATTAAGAAAAGTAAGATAGAGAAAAGAGAGTAAATTTTTTTACAAATTTATCTTTAGTGGTCCCACAAAATTACATAAAGTAATGTATCATTTTATTCTTTTATACTAATGGACCTCACTAAATGACATATTTATCCCTTACTTTTTATACCTTAGGTCATCTTTTTGAGGACAAAAAAAATTATACCTTAAATCATCTTTTTAAGGTCAGAGGGAGTATATTCTAAGAATTTATGCTCGAACAGGTATTTAATATTTTTCTGGATAAAAAGAAAAATAATTTTATTTTTTAAAAATAAAACTTTAACACTAACATGGATTAAGGTTCTTAAATATGTTCAAATAAGATCCGAACACTTCTTTCTTTCTTTTTAGTTGGTTGAACGGTAAGAGTATACTCGGGTCAGTTTATGCATAAATTGAGTCTAAATCTCTTCCCGAACAATCTTAAGGGTGCACCCCTACATTTCGGGAGATCTGAACTCAAAGCACTTCTTGAAGTCCTAATTATTATGTACTGCTTTCTGTTTTACTACTCTAATATTCTCTCTAAATATTATAGCACTTATTATAGTCCTCGCACATCTACTATCGAGCATGTTCGGGAATGACTTATAAGTTAGTTATGATCAACTAATTTATAAGTCATTTGTTACTATTCACCTGTTTGGAAATGATTTATTTTTCTACTTATAAGTTAAGTTTTAAGGCTGTGTTTGTTTATATCTGAATACCTCTTAATGGATATGTCTCTGATTCGGTCAGAGGCAAAACTTAGTTGGTAAAAAAAAATTTGCTTCTTAATGCCTCTTAATCGGTAAGATATGAAATTAAATTTATACCATTTAGAGGCAGGTCTGAATGAGTTTATATTTTTTTTGGGACAAAATTAACCTCTTCAATATTACAAAATTTCTCTTATATCCCTTTAATAAAATACACAATACACAATCCAGTCATCGCCATTGCCGACTTCTTTGATCTTCAAGTAGAAATTTACCATCACCGGCGAGGTTCAACCCACTCCTCACACTATCTCTGGCGAAAAATACTGAACCCAGATCTGATTGAAGATAGAAGTTAATCCTTTTTTTATACATCCCAAAAATTACAGGAGGAGAAAGAAACACCACCGGTGCAAGAAGAGGTAGCTGGAGAAAACCTGAAGGAGGAGAGAGAAGGACGAATCCACGATGTAATCGGTATAATTCGCACCATCTCATTTTTCAAGATAAACTCTGATTACTACTTTAAGAGGTCTTGGACTAGGTTTGATGTCCTCATGTTTAATTTAAGTTTATTTTCCCACGTTATGGTTTCACTTTGAAATTCCCATCTAACAAGGCTAATTAGGTTCATGTAACAAAGGGCTAACTATGATAACCATTGAACCACATAGCGAGGCTAATAAACCTTTAACACACATGCTCAAAGTCATTCAACTCATGCATTCAAAGTTAACTTAGCTTTACTCTTAAAATTAATTCATTGTACATCATGCTTGAGTAGTTCATATCGTGCCTAACTAGATGAGTGCACATATTAGTCATGCTTAGAGGCGTAAATATATGTATGTGTAGCTTTTCTGAAGATAGAGAAAGTGATGATTCTTTATTGATTCAATGCATGAAATTGAGATTGAAGATAATTTAATTGACGTAAAATTAAAATTAAAAGAAAATTAAGGAGTGAATTTTAACAAGTTTTGCTTAAATAGCTTAGAGGGTTAAAATGATAAAATACAACGAATTAAGACATTTTGAAAAAATTAGTTATCAAATAACATTTCTTCGTTCAGAAACAATTTTAAACAGACGCTCTATATTATTCAGACGTCTTAATTTTTCAGATCTTAACATTCGATTTTATCAAACACAACCTAAGTAAAAAAAAAAGTAACTATTTGTAACTAATTAGTTTAAAATGACTTTAAATTATTTTAAAATAAGTTAGTTTGACCAAATGTAATGTCTATTTTGCCCCTCTTTTTATTAATTTCATTTTTAGTAATCTTTACGTTTATTTTAACTTATAAGTCATTATGAGCCGAACACCTTCATAACTTGTTTTAACTTTTAACTTAATTTTTGACTTATAAGTCAAATTGATACCGAACACTTTTTACTTATAAGTCACAACTTAAAACAACTTATAAATCAGCTTATATTACAAGGAGTTGGGTATTTAAATTTTTTGCATAGCCAAAAAATTTACTCAAAATTTAGGCTTAAATATGAATTATTACCCTAAACTATGGGTCATATTCCACTTCGATGATCAAAGTTTTAATTTTTTTCAATTAGATGATTGAACTATCAATTTTTTTCAATTTGTTCAATTGAGGCTGCCACGTCAGTACTTCAATTGAGGCTGCCACATCAGAAATTACTGACGTGGTTTTTTGGGTAGGCTATTGTTCAGCTGATGTGCAACTAAAAAAAATATATTTTAATGTTTAATTACACAATTATTATATATGAAAGGGCAAATTTGTCAAAACAATTTATATTATACATTAATACTAATCAAAAGCAACAAAATCTAAAATAATCAAAAACTCCTTTTAGCCGAATATTGAAGATCAAGATCTACAACCAAAAATTCATTAAATCAATCATACAATACAAAAAAAATGAAAGTAATACTCTAATTGAAAAGCTGCTTAATGTAAAGTGGTGATATATATATATATATATATATATATATATATATATATATATATATATATATATCAATTGAAAAACTCAAACCTGCTGCCCAAATCAAAACAATTCTTCGATCAAACGAACTAGTATATACTATAATAAATCTATTTACCTTGAGTTTTTCGATCCGAAACTCAGAGATCTCAGAAAATCGATTATTGGGAAGCATTTCAGCCTCTTTGATCCGAAACCTGCTTCAAACAAATTAATCATAAAACCAAAAATTCAAAAATCCTTTTATTAAATCAAATTACCAAACCTAAAAATTCTTTTATCAAACTACCCAGAAATTCAATTTATAACCAAACATTGAAATCTAATTCATCACACCAAACCCAAAAATTTCATTCATCCACACAAAACCCATATTTTCTTCCTAATCGAAATTTAGATGCAATTTCAAACCGATTAAGATCGTTCTTCGCTAACTGTTGGATCAATAGATCGAGTCCTGGTCCAATGAAATAGTTACCCAGATTGGTCGGGAGGTGAAACCCTGCATCATCCATAAAATTATTGTTGTCCATACCAAACTAGATGTTGGCGTCGCTGGCTCGGAAGGTATTTCGGTAGTTCTGGAGGAATGTAAATTGGGTTGAATTCCTCTTGTGATTAGAATAGGTTTGTAACACCACCAACCCCATAGAGAGCGGAAAGATCAATGGGATCACAGCATGCGCCGGACTTGGAGAAGATAAAAGGAGAGCCATCGAAGTTGGAGTGAAATGAAGGGGACGAAAATAGATTGTCGAAGGAAAAGGCGAAGAAAGGGTGGGGGCTCGGGCCAGGGTTAGGATTAAGGCTAGGGTTTTGTATTGTATGATTGATTTAATGAATTTTTGGTCGCAGATCTTGATCTTCAATATTTTGTTAAAAGGAGTTTTTGATGATTTTAGATTTTGTTGTTTTTGATTAGTATTAATGTATAATATAAATTGGTTTGACAAATTTGCCCTTTCATATATAATAATTGTGTAATTAAATATTAAAATATATATTTTTTTAGTTACACATCAACTGAACAATGGCCTACCCAAAGAGCCACATCAGCAATTTATTACGTGACAGCCTCAATTAAACAAATTGAAAAAAATTAATAGTTCAATCACCTAATTGAAAAAATTAAAACTTTGATCACCGAAGTGGAATATGGCATATAGTTCAGGGTAGTAATTCATATGGCATATAGTTCAGGGTAGTAATTCATATCTCTTTCAGCATTATAAAGATCTCGTGTTGTACATCCAACATTTTCAAGACCTCCAGCTTCCATCTCTAAAATACTCATTTGTTGCCATGTTGGCACATTAGCTTTTGATAGTTGTTCTGTTAAATTTCTTTTGGCAAGTGTCACTACACGATGAGAGTGCAACAAATGTACTTTTCTTGGGGTCGTAAGAGGATGGCTATGACCCTCAACAAATTGTCTAATAACAAACCCCCCAGCATCGGTCCGGTCTTTCACAACTACCACTCTCACACCACAATTAGCTCTAGTTAGGCCCCGTTTTCGTACAATCTGTTGAGTTTTGTTGGGCACAATTCTCCTCAACCCTTCTTTATAACAAACAAATTCTTTTCTAATTATTTCACCGTTAGGACTCTTCTTACTAGAATTTAACCGCGTACCAAATCCACCTTCTCTACCATAGTTGTTATAAAAGTCGCGAACATCGCCTAAGTTGTGAAAATGTTGCCCAATTTTCGGTATCAACTCGTTTTTAACTTGCGGAGTGTAAAGCTGTTGAGAAAAATTACCAGATGATACCATTTCTATCTCTTCTACACAATGATGCATTCTGCAAACCCAACAATAAAATCATCAGCTATAAATTTTATGTAGGTTTATGTAGCTTTCTGCATTAATTGCCAGCTATAGATGTTAATCTTGAAGAGTTCAAAATTTTACCTGAATTGCACAAATCATTAGCTATAGAAGTTCCATCTGGATCAGAACTCTTATTTCCTGCAAAAGGTCAGATGCCAGAGAGGGAAGACATTAGGATGACTGGAATAAAAGAGCAAAGCACCAATCAACAAGTTGTAACTAGAATAAGCAACTATAGGCAATGACCCACAAGATAAGGATACATTTTGAGATCATTTCTCGGAACAGCATAATGTATAGGAAATGACCCACACAAAACATCCAAAAGCATACACTAAAACAAGTACATAATATATAAACATCTTCAAACTACAAAAAATTAAATTCAAGCAACAATGCTTCGTTAAGATTAAAGAGAAGATGGGTTAAATGAACCCTAGATTTCATTTCTTTGGAGAAAACAGAAAATTTTCTATTACCTTGGGAGACAGAGACGCCCAACTTTGAGTTTTCGGCCGGAGCTTTGTGACAGAGAGCGGCGGAGCTTGGGACATTTTCGGCCGGAGCTTTGTTGCAGAGAGAGGGGCGTGTTTTGATTTTGATTTATTTTTCCTCTTGCTTTCATTTTTCCTCTTAACCTGCGTGTTTTGATTTTGACCCGAACCAGATCCGCTTGTTTTTTTTTCCCAACCCATTCCTCTATTGGACCGTTAGCTTTCATCCTAGGGTCAAAATCAAAAGTTCAGACCTTTAATAAAATCAAGGAGACCGGACTGGATCTTGACTGTGTGTGTGTGTGTGTGTGTGTGTATATATATATATATATATATATATATATATCAATTGAAAAACTCAAACCTGCTTCCCAAATCAAAACAATTCTTCGATCAAACGACCTAGTATATACTATAATAAATCTATTTACCTTGAGTTTTTCGATCCGAAACTCAGAGATCTCAGAAAATCGATTATTGGGAAGCATTTCAGCCTCTTCGATCCGAAACCTGCTTCAAACAAATTAATCATAAAACCAAAAATTCAAAAATCCTTTTATTAAATCAAATTACCAAACCTAAAAATCCTTTTATCAAACTACCCAGAAATTCAATTTATAACCAAACCTTGAAATCTAATTCATCACACCAAACCCAAAAATCTCATTCATCCACACAAACCCCATATTTTCATCCTAATCGAAATTTAGATGCAATTTCAAACCGATTCAGATCGTTCTTCGCTAACTGTTGGATCAATAGATCGAGTCCTGGACCAATGAAATAGTTACCCAGATTGGTCGGGAGGTGAAACCCTGCATCGTTCATAGAATTATTGTTGTCCATACCAAACTGGATGTTGGCGCCGCCGGCTCGGAAGGTATTTCGGTAGTTCTGGAGGAATGTAAATTGGGTTGAATTCCTCTTGTGATTAGAATAGGTTTGTATCACCACCAACCCCATAGAGAGCGGAAAGATCAGTGGGATCACAACATGCGCCGGACTTGGAGAAGACAAAAGGAGAGCCGCCGAAGTCGGAGTGAAATGAAGGGAAAGGAAATAGATTGTCGAAGGAAAAGGTGAAGAAAGGGTGGGGGCTCAGGCCAGGGTTAGGATTAAGGCTAGGGTTTTGTATTGTATGATTGATTTAATGAATTTTTGGTCGCAGATCTTGATCTTCAATATTTGGTTAAAAGGAGTTTTTGATTAGTATTAATGTATAATATAAATTGGTTTGACAAATTTGCCCTTTCATATATAATAATTGTGTAATTAAACATTAATATATATATTTTTTAGTTACACATCAACTGAACAATGGCCTACCCAAAGAGCCACATCAGCAATTTCTGAGGTGACAGCCTCAATTGAACAAATTGAAAAAAATTAATAGTTCAATTACCTAATTGAAAAAATTGAAACTTCGATCACTGAAGTGGAATATGACATATAGTTAAGGGTAGTAAATCCTATTTAAGCCCAAAACTTAATATTCGTAAATAAAAGTCAACTTTGAGTTTCTCATTAGGAATCACCTGATCTAAAATATATACTGAATATAGAAAAAGGGGTGTTCTGGGGAGTTAAATCTCAAATACTTATCTTCCAAGCTTCCATGGGGCAACCTAACAAGTTTTGATTACACTAGGTAAAGGTAGCAAAACACAGAATCGAATAAAACTATACGATATTTCTTGTTGATTTTATTTCTTTTATATATTAAGCCAAAAATATTTAAATAGGTTAGCTGTACAAATTAAATTTATCTCCATTTCTTGGACAGGAAAGATGTCTTCCAAGAATGCAGCTAACAGCTTTGATATATGCTCCAAAGGTTCCAACACTAGCAGCTAACAGCTTTGATATATGCTCCAAAGGTTCCAACACTTGTCTTGTTCTGGGGAATGGAGATGATTCATATATATATACACACACTAGATTCTCAAATATATTCATAATATTCAGTTTGTTAAACACAATTACTCTGAAACTGAACTAGTACCTACAAATATGATGACATTGATTAAGAAATGGGAAAACTATTGAATGAGCAAATTTATTGAATGAAAAGATAGTTAACACAAGTTAGAAATGTCAATCATCTGGTGTCCAATGGTTTAAATCAATGCATGCATCATATTATTCCTCGAGAATTTATTTTTACTCAAAAATGGTCAACATTATATACCTTTGTGCCATCATGATTTTGCCCTGCCAATATTTCTGGGGTTTGAGAACCGTGCTTCAAGCTCAAACCAGGACTCCAGTTCGACCAATTGGTTGAATTCTTCAAAGGTAGCCATCTTGTCTAAATGATCCCTCGTAGTTCCTTTCTCCTTCAAAGTCTTGAGAACATCAAGTATTGCACGGGCAGAGGCGTAGAGGGATGTCAGTGGGTGCACAATCAAATGGAAGCCCATTGCTTTTAGCTCCTCCGGGGTGTGCAAGGGTGTCACACCACCTTCTAGCATGTTACATACCCTATATCCATTTGTTTTGAGTCCAATCTCCTTGAGCTCGTCGTCATTTCTTGGGGCCTCCACGAAACAAGCATCAGCTCCTGCCTGCATGTTCAATCTTATCACAAAGTTGCAAGTACAATTAATTGGTGAAGTTTCTAGATAGCTGTATACTTTTATTAGATATTTGGAACTGATTGATCCCCAAGTCAGGTACCCTATTATTGTAAAATCAGACCTTATTTACTGCTCATTCCAAAAAAGGAACTAAAAGGATAGGCATGGTCGCATAGATATCCACATTCACTTTTTTACATAAGCTTACATCTTTTGGTACTATACATAAACTCAGTCTAAAAATCTAGATCTCCTGAACCACGGTTTAGCAGGTAATTACTAACAACATAACAAAATCATGGTTTATATCATTTTGGTCAGACCAAAAATTGATCACATGCCAAGAAATATTATTAACTCCCTATTCTTCTGATAGTTCCATTAGTGGTAATACATTACCAATTCAAAGGGCTAGAACAAAGTTGATGAGAGCATTCAGATTGAAGAGGCGTCCAAACATGCTTGATAATTAACAACCTTAGAAATACACCAAATATTACAAATATCACTAATTCTAGCTCCAACGTTTCTTCCAGAGCTCAAAAGGACTGGCCAGACCCTAAAATAACTTCAAGGAAAGAAGATAACCATAAGTAATTAAAATTTTAGTTTTCCAAAGCATAAATCAAGATATTTCTTTAATAGATAGAAAAAGTACACAATTAGAAAAAGAAAAAAAAACTGCAAATATCGCTATACGAACATAAGGTCACAAGGTAAGAAACTAAATGAGGCCAGAAACATTAGCTTGCAATATGGCATTGATGGTGTGAGGGGAATACCTCCATGTAAAGATTAGCCCGTGAAATGGAATCTAAGAGACCATGTTTTGCTGATGTTGCACGAGCGTCAGTCCTAGCCACAAGAAAAAAATCGGAATCACCAATCGCATCTCTTGCGGATGCTATTTTGGCAGCATGTTCCTCTGCAGGAATGACCTGAAAAGTAATGCAGATGACATTATTAAGAAGATCCCTCAACTACTAAATTGATAAAGTAATACCAAATCGAATAGGCAATAACATATGATGGCATTTAACTCTAATATATAGAAGAACTAAAGAAGAGAATGCATATTTTAAGGTTGAACTACCAGACATTATCCTGATACGAAAAACTAAATATCCAATTGAGTACCTGTTTGCCACGCATATGCCCTGATTAAGTAGATGAGGAAAATCGTCACAAGTGCCATGCCAGAGGAAGCCAACAAGTCAAAATAATATTTATTTGTTTGTTCTCAGCCCATGTAAATTTAATCTGAATATTGGAGCTCTTACCACACTTCTTCGGCCATGCTTGATCCTGGAGCAAAGAAAACCACTATCAGTTTCCCATCTTTATGAAGGAGCTACAAGCATCTGGTTTAAGAGATCAAATGTCAATAAAAAATTCTACCTCCAAGAAGCAACCAGCAGCTCCAGCTGCTATCAGGTCCTTGACGGTCCTCCGGACATTAAGAGCATTGCCACCACCAGTATCTGAAACAAATAAACAAGTAATTTAATGACGTTTAATACACATCAAACTATATGGACAGCCAGATGTGTGTTATATACAGTTCTGTTCAAGGTGCAAAAGAAACTTAAGAAAGAGTAAAGTACTCCTTAGTGATACTTCTTATCTAGTCGCGAAAAATGTATTTTGAATCCTACTTCAAAGTACTGCAGGCTTCTTGATTCCTGAGAAAGTACTATAAGAGAAAAAGGTTGCAATAAATCATTTGCTGATTAACAGACAGAGAACAGCTAGAGTTTCCCCAGAAATACTGCAGGCGTGGATCTCAGGTTACTTTTATTAATTAATTAATTATTTCTTTTTTTTTCATGATGGAGGAACCCACGGTCACTACCCTTATAGTGTGCGCGGGACGGGATGAACAGCCAGGCGCATGTTATCATTAATTCATAGGACTCAAAGAGATGAGTTCTTTTAATTTTTTATGCTTTAGTTTGAATAAAGGAACAACTGAAAAAAGTAATGGCCGGTGTCAACTGCTTGTTCCTTCATGCAAGCTATAGTTAGCCAACAAAGATGATGGGGTTCTGTCACTGTAACTACTTTGAATTGAGTCAAGTTATCAACTTTTATTTTGTGAGGAGGCTGTTTAAGGACCAAATCCCTTCTCAATTAGACAGGACGATACAAGTCCTCACTTGAACAGCCAGCAAGTTTTTGTTATACATCTAGATATCAATGTATTAACATACATTCAGATATCAATATATATTAACAAACTTTCTGAACATAGAATTCCTATTTTTCCAAAATACTTAGATTTTTCCTGATTTTGTTTCTTTTTCTTTTACAGGTTATTTGGTCCAAATCTCTTTCAGGAAATCCTTCAGAAGGAACAATTCAAATGTAGCTAAAAATGGTTGGTTTTCCAATATGGATCACAAGGAACACTGAATAAGGTAAAAGTTATGTTGGAAAAATCCAATCTCACAATGAGGTAATAAAGGGATCTTATGCACATGCCTTAGTATGGAAACAAAACATCCATGAGGGAAACTACAAAAGTTTTAAGAATATGCTATAGTACAGATCCTAAGATATGTGAGGCAAAACACAAAGGAACTCCAAAAATGTATGGGAGTGTGATATAACGAGGAAGACCAAAGATTAACCAGCTACCAAGATAGAGAAAAAAAAAACAGACAGAGTTATACCAATGGAGAGGACAAAATGCAATGTTATTTGCTAAAATATAAAATCACATATTTGAAAGAGCCAGATGGGGTCATTTTGTCTCAAATCAAGTACAGGAAATAGAATGACATGTTTATACATTTATAAAGAAGATAATGGGAAAGGAGTAGAGAAACTTTCAACCATAATAAAGAGAACGGTCTTTGGCGATTGAAACATATTAAACTAGTTTCAGTAAAAAGTTGGGTCATGCTGATCTGTATTAATTATTGAAGCTTGTTAACCAACTGTCCAGTCATGGTGATCCCTTAAGGCACTTATTGCTATTATTTCAAATTTCAGTACACCATTTCAGGAGGCAATCAAGATTCAAGTTTCCTAATACCAAAACAAAAAGGTTCCCCGAAAACATTATATTTTTTCTGTATTACTACCATTATATTTTACATAATCAGACACTAGGTTTATATTCTTCATTTTTTGTCAAATATATTAAGAAAACATGGAATTCAACCTTCTAGTTACTGTAATGTGTACCATATCATTATAAACCGAATTGTAGGTTAATTTTGAGAACATCAAATTTTTATACAACTTCAGTCATGACTTCCTTCAAAAAATTTATCCACTTAAATGAAATTCATAGCATATCCTGTCAGGTACTAAAAACTACTGACTTTTTTTTTGAAAATATGGAAAAGATGAAAATCATATCCAAACAAAGCCAAGAGACATACCAGCGTCAGCTATAATAGGTATTAACGAAGCAGAAGCACAAACAGACCGCGCAGTTTCTGCCATCTCCGGCGGCCTACATTACCAGAATTACATCAATGTCAATCTCTAATTACAATTAAAATTAGCAAAAAATAGCTAAAAATATTGAATTTCAGTTAAAATTAACAAAAATTAGCTAACAATAATGAATTTCGGAGTATACGTGAGCAAACCGAAGTCGGGTTTTCCGAGGACAGAAGCTGAGAGAGCATAGCCGGAGATAAAACCGGCGCTGAAACCAGTTTTTTGTACAATGGCGGCTGATAATGCGTCGTAGCAACCCGGCATCAGTACTATTTCTTGATCTTCGATCAGACGATGAATCCGTGTCTGCATTCTAGCCGTCGGAATCTTCGAACGCTTCGAATTTGGCCGAGCATTCGACCGGAACGACGTTGTGCGAGCGTAAGGTGGTGAAGCTGCTTTGACGGCCGTTATCGTCGACATTTCGAAGATAGAAAGAACAGAGCTTACAGGTTTCGGCTTTGGGTTTTGGGGTTTGGGTCTTTTCTTCAAAATGGATGAGACCCAAAATGGCCCGAGGAAATTAAACAAGACGGTTGTACTTATAGGCTATATTATTTTTGGATTGAAGGAATGTGTTTGGATTTAATGAATGGAAAGTAGGATACAATAAAATGATTTTAAGATATTTTAAATGTACGATTGATTATGGTAGTGATGGTGTGGTTGTACAAAATTATCACGTATATCTATTATATTGGAATAAATTTTATTTCACCTTCTCTACGTAGAATTAAAAAAAATAAAGCGATGAAATAAATTTTCATTTTATTGGGATGATTTATCCTCTAAAATGATTATCAAATACATTATATTTTTTTATTCCTCTATTTTATTTCTTCAATCCAAACGTAACATTTATAGTTTCTCCAAATTTCAATAAATCCGAATTTGGCTCCATTATACCTACGCTTGCAAACGAACCAAACCGTTCACGAACAGGTACGGTTCAAGTTCAATTGAATTAGATTGTCTTGCTGAGTCGAGTTCGCACATGGTATCACGTTCGATTGCTCGATCGAACATGTTCACGAATCATTTGGTTCGATTCGACTTGTTCGCGAACAGTTTGGTTTAGTTCGAGTTCAATTATATTGATTTGCGAGTAGCTTATGAGATGTTCGAGTATTTATAATATTTGGCCTAAATTTTGCTTTCAGTTCGTTGATGAAGTTCGCGAACATGATGATATTCGACTATGTTCGCGAAGTCGAGCATGTTCGCGAACAACTAACAATCTGAACTTGCACATGTGTGTTGGTTCGATCGTATTACTCTAACATGTTCGAATTCGACTTATTGTGTTCGATTTCAATTCGAGTTCGACAAAGTTCGGATCGGATCAAATCGTTTGCAGCCTTAATTACACATTCTCTACAATTCCATCTAATACACCATATTTTATTATTTTTATAATTTTAAATAATATAATTAAAATTAACACCGATCAATTAATTTATAATATTGAGTGGTATTATTGTTCCAAAAATGAAAGTAATCAGACACTTTTTTACCATTTGATGAGCATGTGGATTTTTCATCAAATTTTCAATAGTTGAAAATTCTTTTAACAGTAATTTTTTTTAATTATTCTATTTTTGGTAGAATTGATTTTAATATCATTAACTATTTATTAACATATTTTGATCAATACTAACAAAATTACTAAGATAAAAAATATAATGTATTGGATGGAATTGGAAGAAAAGTGTAATGGAGGGGAGCCAAATCTAATAAATTCCATTTGCAAAATTTATTAAGTTTGAAAAATGATTTTACTTTACATAGTAGAATTTTTCTAAAAAAATATAATGAATTTGTTGTGAAATGATAGATAAAACAAAGTAAGAAGAGAACAATATATATATATTATAGGGGATGGTGATCTCTCTGAGAAGAAGATCAACAACACCCACCGGCGAGGAAGGAGCCGGACCTCAACAGTTATAGGGGATGGTGATCTCTCTGAGAAGAAGATCAACAGCACCCACCGGCGAGGAAGGAGCCGGACCTCAACAGTCAACAGTCAGACGACGCTGGCCCCCCCAGGGTCCCACAGTCATCGGATGCTCCAGATGCAATCAACGCATCCGACACCAGTCATCGTCAGATGCAATCAGTGCGTCCGACAAAGTCAAAAAGTAAAGGACAACTTTACTTTAGTAAAAGTTATTTACTTAAGTAAAAGTAAATGTAAAAACATTTAACTAAAGTTAAATGTATGTACTTAAGCGACTTTGGTATGTCTTTAAGTGGAATGTCAACAGATCTAGAGATTAGGTTTGAACAAAGTTAAAACGAAGTAGACTGTTTAGATCGAGTTCATCAGTTAGTCAAGAGTCAGCCGTGTGATCCTTGTATCAGACACAATCTGATCAATTTTTCTAAAAAATTTTACATAAATTTTTTTTTGAAATCAACAGTCGGTGACCAAAATTTCGGTGAAAATTTTTCTCATTTCTTAAAATTAAACATAATTTTGGGGGGAAAAAGGATTGAATCCCTGGATTTTTTTTTGGGGTCGAAGTATAGGGGATGGTGATCTCTCTGAGAAGAAGATCAACAGCACCCACCGGCGAGGAAGGAGCCGGACCTCAACAGTCAACAGTCAGACGACGCTGGCCCCCCCAGGGTCCCACAGTCATCGGATGCTCCAGATGCAATCAACGCATCCGACACCAGTCATCGTCAGATGCAATCAGTGCGTCCGACAAAGTCAAAAAGTAAAGGACAACTTTACTTTAGTAAAAGTTATTTACTTAAGTAAAAGTAAATGTAATTACTTTAACTTTAGTTAAATGTTTTTACTTTACTTTTAGTAAATGTAAAAGTAATTTACTTTTAACCTAAGTAAATGTAAAAGTTACTTCGGTAAATATAAACCGGTAACTTTAGTTCTATTTAAAGGAACTCAAGTGTTAGAGTTTCTTTAGGCTTAGAAATGTAAACCATTTAGCCTCATCTGAGGTTCTCTCCTCCCTCTCTCCTCCTTCTCTCTACCTTCTCTCTAGTTAGAAGAAGAAGAAGTTTCTGTACTTCTTCTTCCTTTGTAAATAGATCCAGATACGATGTAATCCTTTCCCAACTGTTTATATTAATAGAAAGAGATTACTTCACCGATTCACCGGTTATCTTCTTTTAGTTTCAAAATTGTTTTAAGTTTAAAGTTTTGTTTAAACTTTTCGTACGCTGTTAAATGGTATCAGAGCCATGCGGTGTTGTCTCTTGGTGTCACTGTTTGTTCTCCGGTCAAACACAGAGGTCTGAGTTTAAAACCTTGTTTTTACTTCTTCTTTAGACTTCTGTTGCTCCGTCCTTAGAGCACCTAGTTTAAGTCACCTAGTCTCTTTGTATAAACCACCCTGTTTCGCCATAGGTCCCGTCGAGCCGTTGTAAGTCTCAAGAGTGTGAGCAGTTAAGGCAAAAAGGGAATCACTAGATTCTAGGGTATGTGTTTATGTTAAGCAAAGAAAGGGGTATGTACTTAAGCGACTTTGGTATGTCTTTAAGTGGAATGTCAACAGATCTAGAGATTAGGTTTGAACAAAGTTAAAACGAAGTAGACTGTTTAGATCGAGTTCATCAGTTAGTCAAGAGTCAGCCGTGTGATCCTTGTATCAGACACAGTCTGATCAGTTTTTCTAAAAAAAATTTACATAAATTTTTTTTTGAAATCAACAGTCGGTGACCAAAATTTCGATGAAAATTTTTCTCCTTTCTTAAAATTAAACATAATTTTGGGGGGAAAAAGGATTGAATCCCTGGATTTTTTTTTGGGGTCGAAGTATAGGGGATGGTGATCTCTCTGAGAAGAAGATCAACAGCACCCACCGGCGAGGAAGGAGCCGGACCTCAACAGTCAACAGTCAGACGACGCTGGCCCCCCCAGGGTCCCACAGTCATCGGATGCTCCAGATGCAATCAACGCATCCGACACCAGTCATCGTCAGATGCAATCAGTGCGTCCGACAAAGTCAAAAAGTAAAGGACAACTTTACTTTAGTAAAAGTTATTTACTTAAGTAAAAGTAAATGTAATTACTTTAACTTTAGTTAAATGTTTTTAACTTTAGTTAAATGTTTTTACTTTACTTTTAGTAAATGTAAAAGTAATTTACTTTTAACCTAAGTAAATGTAAAAGTTACTTCGGTAAATATAAACCGGTAACTTTAGTTCTATTTAAAGGAACTCAAGTGTTAGAGTTTCTTTAGGCTTAGAAATGTAAACCATTTAGCCTCATCTGAGGTTCTCTCCTCCCTCTCTCCTCCTTCTCTCTACCTTCTCTCTAGTTAGAAGAAGAAGAAGTTTCTGTACTTCTTCTTCCTTTGTAAATAGATCCAGATACGATGTAATCCTTTCCCAACTGTTTATATTAATAGAAAGAGATTACTTCACCGATTCACCGGTTATCTTCTTTTAGTTTCAAAATTGTTTTAAGTTTAAAGTTTTGTTTAAACTTTTCGTACGCTGTTAAATGGTATCAGAGCCATGCGGTGTTGTCTCTTGGTGTCACTGTTTGTTCTCCGGTCAAACACAGAGGTCTGAGTTTAAAACCTTGTTTTTACTTCTTCTTTAGACTTCTGTTGCTCCGTCCTTAGAGCACCTAGTTTAAGTCACCTAGTCTCTTTGTATAAACCACCCTGTTTCGCCATAGGTCCCGTCGAGCCGTTGTAAGTCTCAAGAGTGTGAGCAGTTAAGGCAAAAAGGGAATCACTAGATTCTAGGGTATGTGTTTATGTTAAGCAAAGAAAGGGGTATGTACTTAAGCGACTTTGGTATGTCTTTAAGTGGAATGTCAACAGATCTAGAGATTAGGTTTGAACAAAGTTAAAACGAAGTAGACTGTTTAGATCGAGTTCATCAGTTAGTCAAGAGTCAGCCGTGTGATCCTTGTATCAGACACAGTCTGATCAATTTTTCTAAAAAAAATTTACATAATTTTTTTTTTGAAATAAACAGTCGGTGACCAAAATTTCGGTGAAAATTTTTCTCCTTTCTTAAAATTAAACATAATTTTGGGGGGAAAAAGGATTGAATCCCTGGATTTTTTTTTGGGGTCGAAGTATAGGGGATGGTGATCTCTCTGAGAAGAAGATCAACAGCACCCACCGGCGAGGAAGGAGCCGGACCTCAACAGTCAACAGTCAGACGACGCTGGCCCCCCCAGGGTCCCACAGTCATCGGATGCTCCAGATGCAATCAACGCATCCGACACCAGTCATCGTCAGATGCAATCAGTGTGTCCGACAAAGTCAAAAAGTAAAGGACAACTTTACTTTAGTAAAAGTTATTTACTTAAGTAAAAGTAAATGTAATTACTTTAACTTTAGTTAAATGTTTTTAACTTTAGTTAAATATTTTTACTTTACTTTTAGTAAATGTAAAAGTAATTTACTTTTAACCTAAGTAAATGTAAAAGTTACTTCGGTAAATATAAACCGGTAACTTTAGTTCTATTTAAAGGAACTCAAGTGTTAGAGTTTCTTTAGGCTTAGAAATGTAAACCATTTAGCCTCATCTGAGGTTCTCTCCTCCCTCTCTCCTCCTTCTCTCTACCTTCTCTCTAGTTAGAAGAAGAAGAAGTTTCTGTACTTCTTCTTCCTTTGTAAATAGATCCAGATACGATGTAATCCTTTCCCAACTGTTTATATTAATAGAAAGAGATTACTTCACCGATTCACCGGTCATCTTCTTTTAGTTTCAAAATTGTTTTAAGTTTAAAGTTTTGTTTAAACTTTTCGTACGCTGTTAAATGGTATCAGAGCCATGCGGTGTTGTCTCTTGGTGTCACTGTTTGTTCTCCGGTCAAACACAGAGGTCTGAGTTTAAAACCTTGTTTTTACTTCTTCTTTAGACTTCTGTTGCTCCGTCCTTAGAGCACCTAGTTTAAGTCACCTAGTCTCTTTGTATAAACCACCCTGTTTCGCCATAGGTCCCGTCGAGCCGTTGTAAGTCTCAAGAGTGTGAGCAGTTAAGGCAAAAAGGGAATCACTAGATTCTAGGGTATGTGTTTATGTTAAGCAAAGAAAGGGGTATGTACTTAAGCGACTTTGGTATGTCTTTAAGTGGAATGTCAACAGATCTAGAGATTAGGTTTGAACAAAGTTAAAACGAAGTAGACTGTTTAGATCGAGTTCATCAGTTAGTCAAGAGTCAGCCGTGTGATCCTTGTATCAGACACAGTCTGATCAGTTTTTCTAAAAAAAATTTACATAAATTTTTTTTTGAAATCAACAGTCGGTGACCAAAATTTCGGTGAAAATTTTTCTCCTTTCTTAAAATTAAACATAATTTTGGGGGGAAAAAGGATTGAATCCCTGGATTTTTTTTTGGGGTCGAAGTATAGGGGATGATGATCTCTCTGAGAAGAAGATCAACAGCACCCACCGGCGAGGAAGGAGCCGGACCTCAACAGTCAACAGTCAGACGACGCTGGCCCCCCCAGGGTCCCACAGTCATCGGATGCTTCAGATGCAATCAACGCATCCGACACCAGTCATCGTCAGATGCAATCAGTGCGTCCGACAAAGTCAAAAAGTAAAGGACAACTTTACTTTAGTAAAAGTTATTTACTTAAGTAAAAGTAAATGTAATTACTTTAACTTTAGTTAAATGTTTTTAACTTTAGTTAAATGTTTTTAACTTTAGTTAAATGTTTTTACTTTACTTTTAGTAAATGTAAAAGTAATTTACTTTTAACCTAAGTAAATGTAAAAGTTACTTCGGTAAATATAAACCGGTAACTTTAGTTCTATTTAAAGGAACTCAAGTGTTAGAGTTTCTTTAGGCTTAGAAATGTAAACCATTTAGCCTCATCTGAGGTTCTCTCCTCCCTCTCTCCTCCTTCTCTCTACCTTCTCTCTAGTTAGAAGAAGAAGAAGTTTCTGTACTTCTTCTTCCTTTGTAAATAGATCCAGATACGATGTAATCCTTTCCCAACTGTTTATATTAATAGAAAGAGATTACTTCACCGATTCACCGGTTATCTTCTTTTAGTTTCAAAATTGTTTTAAGTTTAAAGTTTTGTTTAAACTTTTCGTACGCTGTTAAATGGTATCAGAGCCATGCGGTGTTGTCTCTTGGTGTCACTGTTTGTTCTCCGGTCAAACACAGAGGTCTGAGTTTAAAACCTTGTTTTTACTTCTTCTTTAGACTTCTGTTGCTCCGTCCTTAGAGCACCTAGTTTAAGTCACCTAGTCTCTTTGTATAAACCACCCTGTTTCGCCATAGGTCCCGTCGAGCCGTTGTAAGTCTCAAGAGTGTGAGCAGTTAAGGCAAAAAGGGAATCACTAGATTCTAGGGTATGTGTTTATGTTAAGCAAAGAAAGGGGTATGTACTTAAGCGACTTTGGTATGTCTTTAAGTGGAATGTCAACAGATCTAGAGATTAGGTTTGAACAAAGTTAAAACGAAGTAGACTGTTTAGATCGAGTTCATCAGTTAGTCAAGAGTCAGCCGTGTGATCCTTGTATCAGACACAGTCTGATCAATTTTTCTAAAAAAAATTTACATAATTTTTTTTTTGAAATAAACAGTCGGTGACCAAAATTTCGGTGAAAATTTTTCTCCTTTCTTAAAATTAAACATAATTTTGGGGGGAAAAAGGATTGAATCCCTGGATTTTTTTTTGGGGTCGAAGTATAGGGGATGGTGATCTCTCTGAGAAGAAGATCAACAGCACCCACCGGCGAGGAAGGAGCCGGACCTCAACAGTCAACAGTCAGACGACGCTGGCCCCCCCAGGGTCCCACAGTCATCGGATGCTCCAGATGCAATCAACGCATCCGACACCAGTCATCGTCAGATGCAATCAGTGTGTCCGACAAAGTCAAAAAGTAAAGGACAACTTTACTTTAGTAAAAGTTATTTACTTAAGTAAAAGTAAATGTAATTACTTTAACTTTAGTTAAATGTTTTTAACTTTAGTTAAATATTTTTACTTTACTTTTAGTAAATGTAAAAGTAATTTACTTTTAACCTAAGTAAATGTAAAAGTTACTTCGGTAAATATAAACCGGTAACTTTAGTTCTATTTAAAGGAACTCAAGTGTTAGAGTTTCTTTAGGCTTAGAAATGTAAACCATTTAGCCTCATCTGAGGTTCTCTCCTCCCTCTCTCCTCCTTCTCTCTACCTTCTCTCTAGTTAGAAGAAGAAGAAGTTTCTGTACTTCTTCTTCCTTTGTAAATAGATCCAGATACGATGTAATCCTTTCCCAACTGTTTATATTAATAGAAAGAGATTACTTCACCGATTCACCGGTCATCTTCTTTTAGTTTCAAAATTGTTTTAAGTTTAAAGTTTTGTTTAAACTTTTCGTACGCTGTTAAATGGTATCAGAGCCATGCGGTGTTGTCTCTTGGTGTCACTGTTTGTTCTCCGGTCAAACACAGAGGTCTGAGTTTAAAACCTTGTTTTTACTTCTTCTTTAGACTTCTGTTGCTCCGTCCTTAGAGCACCTAGTTTAAGTCACCTAGTCTCTTTGTATAAACCACCCTGTTTCGCCATAGGTCCCGTCGAGCCGTTGTAAGTCTCAAGAGTGTGAGCAGTTAAGGCAAAAAGGGAATCACTAGATTCTAGGGTATGTGTTTATGTTAAGCAAAGAAAGGGGTATGTACTTAAGCGACTTTGGTATGTCTTTAAGTGGAATGTCAACAGATCTAGAGATTAGGTTTGAACAAAGTTAAAACGAAGTAGACTGTTTAGATCGAGTTCATCAGTTAGTCAAGAGTCAGCCGTGTGATCCTTGTATCAGACACAGTCTGATCAGTTTTTCTAAAAAAAATTTACATAAATTTTTTTTTGAAATCAACAGTCGGTGACCAAAATTTCGGTGAAAATTTTTCTCCTTTCTTAAAATTAAACATAATTTTGGGGGGAAAAAGGATTGAATCCCTGGATTTTTTTTTGGGGTCGAAGTATAGGGGATGATGATCTCTCTGAGAAGAAGATCAACAGCACCCACCGGCGAGGAAGGAGCCGGACCTCAACAGTCAACAGTCAGACGACGCTGGCCCCCCCAGGGTCCCACAGTCATCGGATGCTTCAGATGCAATCAACGCATCCGACACCAGTCATCGTCAGATGCAATCAGTGCGTCCGACAAAGTCAAAAAGTAAAGGACAACTTTACTTTAGTAAAAGTTATTTACTTAAGTAAAAGTAAATGTAATTACTTTAACTTTAGTTAAATGTTTTTAACTTTAGTTAAATGTTTTTAACTTTAGTTAAATGTTTTTACTTTACTTTTAGTAAATGTAAAAGTAATTTACTTTTAACCTAAGTAAATGTAAAAGTTACTTCGGTAAATATAAACCGGTAACTTTAGTTCTATTTAAAGGAACTCAAGTGTTAGAGTTTCTTTAGGCTTAGAAATGTAAACCATTTAGCCTCATCTGAGGTTCTCTCCTCCCTCTCTCCTCCTTCTCTCTACCTTCTCTCTAGTTAGAAGAAGAAGAAGTTTCTGTACTTCTTCTTCCTTTGTAAATAGATCCAGATACGATGTAATCCTTTCCCAACTGTTTATATTAATAGAAAGAGATTACTTCACCGATTCACCGGTTATCTTCTTTTAGTTTCAAAATTGTTTTAAGTTTAAAGTTTTGTTTAAACTTTTCGTACGCTGTTAAATGGTATCAGAGCCATGCGGTGTTGTCTCTTGGTGTCACTGTTTGTTCTCCGGTCAAACACAGAGGTCTGAGTTTAAAACCTTGTTTTTACTTCTTCTTTAGACTTCTGTTGCTCCGTCCTTAGAGCACCTAGTTTAAGTCACCTAGTCTCTTTGTATAAACCACCCTGTTTCGCCATAGGTCCCGTCGAGCCGTTGTAAGTCTCAAGAGTGTGAGCAGTTAAGGCAAAAAGGGAATCACTAGATTCTAGGGTATGTGTTTATGTTAAGCAAAGAAAGGGGTATGTACTTAAGCGACTTTGGTATGTCTTTAAGTGGAATGTCAACAGATCTAGAGATTAGGTTTGAACAAAGTTAAAACGAAGTAGACTGTTTAGATCGAGTTCATCAGTTAGTCAAGAGTCAGCCGTGTGATCCTTGTATCAGACACAGTCTGATCAATTTTTCTAAAAAAAATTTACATAATTTTTTTTTTGAAATAAACAGTCGGTGACCAAAATTTCGGTGAAAATTTTTCTCCTTTCTTAAAATTAAACATAATTTTGGGGGGAAAAAGGATTGAATCCCTGGATTTTTTTTTGGGGTCGAAGTATAGGGGATGGTGATCTCTCTGAGAAGAAGATCAACAGCACCCACCGGCGAGGAAGGAGCCGGACCTCAACAGTCAACAGTCAGACGACGCTGGCCCCCCCAGGGTCCCACAGTCATCGGATGCTCCAGATGCAATCAACGCATCCGACACCAGTCATCGTCAGATGCAATCAGTGTGTCCGACAAAGTCAAAAAGTAAAGGACAACTTTACTTTAGTAAAAGTTATTTACTTAAGTAAAAGTAAATGTAATTACTTTAACTTTAGTTAAATGTTTTTAACTTTAGTTAAATATTTTTACTTTACTTTTAGTAAATGTAAAAGTAATTTACTTTTAACCTAAGTAAATGTAAAAGTTACTTCGGTAAATATAAACCGGTAACTTTAGTTCTATTTAAAGGAACTCAAGTGTTAGAGTTTCTTTAGGCTTAGAAATGTAAACCATTTAGCCTCATCTGAGGTTCTCTCCTCCCTCTCTCCTCCTTCTCTCTACCTTCTCTCTAGTTAGAAGAAGAAGAAGTTTCTGTACTTCTTCTTCCTTTGTAAATAGATCCAGATACGATGTAATCCTTTCCCAACTGTTTATATTAATAGAAAGAGATTACTTCACCGATTCACCGGTCATCTTCTTTTAGTTTCAAAATTGTTTTAAGTTTAAAGTTTTGTTTAAACTTTTCGTACGCTGTTAAATGGTATCAGAGCCATGCGGTGTTGTCTCTTGGTGTCACTGTTTGTTCTCCGGTCAAACACAGAGGTCTGAGTTTAAAACCTTGTTTTTACTTCTTCTTTAGACTTCTGTTGCTCCGTCCTTAGAGCACCTAGTTTAAGTCACCTAGTCTCTTTGTATAAACCACCCTGTTTCGCCATAGGTCCCGTCGAGCCGTTGTAAGTCTCAAGAGTGTGAGCAGTTAAGGCAAAAAGGGAATCACTAGATTCTAGGGTATGTGTTTATGTTAAGCAAAGAAAGGGGTATGTACTTAAGCGACTTTGGTATGTCTTTAAGTGGAATGTCAACAGATCTAGAGATTAGGTTTGAACAAAGTTAAAACGAAGTAGACTGTTTAGATCGAGTTCATCAGTTAGTCAAGAGTCAGCCGTGTGATCCTTGTATCAGACACAGTCTGATCAGTTTTTCTAAAAAATTTTACATAAATTTTTTTTTGAAATCAACTGTCGGTGACCAAAATTTCGGTGAAAATTTTTCTCCTTTCTTAAAATTAAACATAATTTTGGGGGGAAAAAGGATTGAATCCCTGGATTTTTTTTGGGGTCGAAGTATAGGGGATGGTGATCTCTCTGAGAAGAAGATCAACAGCACCCACCGGCGAGGAAGGAGCCGGACCTCAACAGTCAACAGTCAGACGACGCTGGCCCCCCCAGGGTCCCACAGTCATCGGATGCTCCAGATGCAATCAACGCATCCGACACCAGTCATCGTCAGATGCAATCAGTGCGTCCGACAAAGTCAAAAAGTAAAGGACAACTTTACTTTAGTAAAAGTTATTTACTTAAGTTAAAGTAAATGTAATTACTTTAACTTTAGTTAAATGTTTTTAACTTTAGTTAAATGTTTTTACTTTACTTTTAGTAAATGTAAAAGTAATTTACTTTTAACCTAAGTAAATGTATAAGTTACTTCGGTAAATATAAACCGGTAACTTTAGTTCTATTTAAAGGAACTCAAGTGTTAGAGTTTCCTTAGGCTTAGAAATGTAAACCATTTAGCCTCATCTGAGGTTCTCTCCTCCCTCTCTCCTCCTTCTCTCTACCTTCTCTCTAGTTAGAAGAAGAAGAAGTTTCTGTACTTCTTCTTCCTTTGTAAATAGATCAAGATACGATGTAATCCTTTCCCAACTGTTTATATTAATAGAAAGAGATTACTTCACCGATTCACCGGTCATCTTCTTTTAGTTTCAAAATTGTTTTAAGTTTAAAGTTTTGTTATTTACAGAATTTATTATAAGGTTATGAAAACCAATTTAAATATTCACGCACTCAGTAAAAGTCCTAAAGATCATATTGTTTTAATTCAGAGTAGTACTAATAACGCCAATATTCAAACCCCAAACTAAAAGTTTGGGGTTTAAATATTGTTGAAATATTAACCAATGGTTTTACGGGTCCTAAAAATCAGGAACAGAATTATCACTACCTTTAATATACTCAATGTCAAAATCGAAAATACTCAATAAAGATTGCCATCTGGCAAAAATATGCTTAGCAGCAATGTTTTTAACATCTTTTTCTAAAATATATTTTGCTGACTTGCAATCAATACGGACAAGAAATTTTTGATTTAATAAATCATTTTGGAATTTACTAATACAAAAAACTAGAGCTAAAATTTCTTTTTTAATTGTGCTATAATTTAATTGTGCTTGATTCCACGCGCCGGAGTGGAACCGAACAATTTGCTCAGAAGAAGCAGGAGTCAATTTCTGCTTCAGAATGCCGCCGAAACCAATTTCGGAGGCGTCCGTTTCAACAATTTTGAAAGCTGATTCGTTAGATATGCCAAGGCAAGGAAGGACCTTAACATATTTTTTGACTTGCTGAACGATGGCAGTATGCTCATTGGTTTAGGGAGGAGGATTTTTCTGTAAACGGAGGAACAAAGGTTTACAGATTTTTCGCAAAGTCAATGGCTTGGTTCTTTCTCCAACTAAATGTTGTCTTTTTCAAGTCAAAGTTAAGTTTCTTGGTCATGATATTCATCGTGGTCTGGTTCGTCCAATTCAAAGAGTTATTCAATTTGCTGATAGATTTCCTGATAAAATTATTGATAGAACTCAACTCCAGAGGTTCTTAGGATCGCTTAATTATGTTGGCCTAAGATCAGACGGATGATTACCCCAGTTAGACATGGAGATAACCTGTTTAATATAAAGAGAATGATAGATGATTTTTGAAGAATCATTTCTATCATAAATAGGTTTAATTGCAATTGACTGAGTTTGCAACAGGACATCCTTATAATACATGAGAGATTTATAAGGAGCAAAATGAGTGTGAGAGGGAAAGATAAAAATGTTCGGCCCCCTGGCCCTCCTGGCCTAGTCAGAAGCCCTTGGGAGCTGTAATCCCTCATCCTGTTACCCCCCTTACTATAGTTAATAGGTTCACCCCTCTTGTTTCTAGTTCTAAGCCCTATAGTTCAGCTTTGGTTCAACCCCCATTAATGGTTGATCCTTATGCTTCCACCAGTAATCCTCCTGCTGGTCAGCGTATTCAAACTGATTACATCCCTGTTTTTAGAAGTTTATTCCTTTAATAGTTAATGGTTTGACAGCAACCTGAACAAGACCAATATGAATAAAATTATAACCCTTTTTACGATGTTTATTAATAACTTCAGGAGAAAGAAGACTACAATTTTCATATTCTTTATTAATAGCGTAAACACGTTCAACAGTTTTAACATTATAATCAGTCTTAAAATTATCTATAAAGGTTGACTGGTAAATCTCCTTAGGGGATACACTAGGTATGTTCCAGTTTTTCTGTTTCAAACTCCATCGTTTAGTCATTCGTGGTTCATTCAATTTGACCACAAATTTAAAAGTCAAATTCCTCATTGGTTTGTTTTATGGTGGGAACGTTATGGTCTCATCTTTGACATCCTTCCTATCGAACTCCAAA
Source organism: Panax stipuleanatus (assembly GCA_020205555.1). Classification (NCBI taxonomy): domain Eukaryota; kingdom Viridiplantae; phylum Streptophyta; class Magnoliopsida; order Apiales; family Araliaceae; genus Panax; species Panax stipuleanatus. The sequence continues at coordinate 30,135,671 of CM035117.1, forward strand.
CAGTTCTTAATGTTTTTAGTTCTAGGGTTCCTGTTGTGCAGACTAATTGCTGCATTCCAGTTCTTCTTCATTTCACTAGTAAATATAAAGTCCCATGGATCCTTAGATGGAACTATGGATTTTATTCTCCTGTTGTCAATGTGGCTCTTTCTTCTATGGTTGCTCCTGAAAAGGGTGCCTCTAGTAATCACCTTAATCAAATTACTCATGTTACTCGTGAGTTTTCAGTTAAATGGTGGGATAAGTTTGATCCTTATTGCATCGTTGGTCAAGTTCAGAAGGAGTTTCCCAATCCTTCTCCTATTCAAACGATTCCTCCTCCAAAGGAATCATCTTCTAGTAAATCAAAATCCAAAAAATCTTCTATTTCAAAGTTAGATTTTGCGGATATTGATCATTGTACTAATAATGAGTTAAAACAGTTATCCCGTTTGATTCAGAAAAGAATGGATAAACTCAGTGAGGACTCAGATCCTTCTGATTGTTCATCTTCTTCTTCTCATTCCAGTCATCATTCTAGCCCTAATGATCCGTACGAAAGCATCTCTCTTCAAGATGCTCAGGACCCATTTGCCTAGAATTCCTACAGTTACTTTGGTCAGCCTCGTTGCAAGATGCTCCTGCCCGCGCAGCCCGTGCTTCTTTGTCTAAAGCAGCCGAAAGCAGTTGCTGAGTCATTTGTCGTCTTGTATGAGTCTTGTTTTGTTTGTCGGCCATATGGCCCATTTAGTCAAAAGTTAGTCTGTATTTTATTTTAACGCGTCTGTAATAGTAAAAAGATGTTTGTAATAGTCAAAAGTTGTAATAATGCTTTCATCTTTTGATAAAGCATTACTGTTGTTCAATAGTCATTCATGTTTTGTAATTATTGAGTTGTATTCACTTCGCCTTTTCTCTTCCTATATAAGAGAGGCTCAGTCATTGTTGAGAGGCAGGATTTAGTAATCCAATAGAGCGTTTGAGAAGACTCAGATTCCCATCTGACTAATCTTCAACTCTCTTGCCTTCTCTCTTAGATATGTTAAGCTTCTATAATCGAGTCAATTTGTTGTAAGTTACCAAGTTAATTGTTTGTATTTATTTCAAAGTTCAATAAAAGTTTTATTTTTATTTAAACTCTTGTTTATTCATATGAACTGCTGTTATTATTTCTTATAGTTTTGCTATAGTTATAATTCAGCTTTGTATGCGCCAATATTTTAAATATTGTTGAAATATTAACCAATGGTTTTACGGGTGTTCTTCGTTCCTGGTGGGAAAAACACCTGGATGAGGATGCTAGAAATTCTATTATTCATGCTTACCAGTTAGATGACAATGGTCAGCCTATCTTCAGAGAAGATATTGGCTTTGGTGTTCCAGATGGTATTAACACATTAATTTTCACGATAATAAAATATTTTATTGGAACCCCTAGTAATATCACTGAGAGGATCCATGACCAGTTAAGTAATCTCACGTGTCCTACCTTAAGTGATTTTAGGTGGTATAAAGATGTCTTTATTTCACGTGTTATGCTTCGTAACGATAGTAACAAACCTTTTTGGAAAGAAAAATTTGTTAATGGTCTTCCTTCTTTATTCGCTCATAAAGTCCGTGAAGGACTTAGTAAAACTTTGGGCTACATTGATTATGATAATCTCACTTATGGTGACATAATTAGTTATATTCAAAAAATAGGCTTGAAAATGTGTATTGACTTTAAAATTGCTAAACAAGCCGCTAAAGATAAAAAGAAAGCTAAATATGAACTTGGTACCTTTTGTGAACAATATGGTTTGCCACCTATTGCCCCTTCGCGTAGAAAGCATAGAAAAAAGCAAATTGAAGCGCACAAAAAACGCAAGCATCATAAAAAGCGTTCTAGTCAGCCTAATAATAAAGAAAATTATTATGAAAAACCCAAGTCACAAAAGAAAACTAGAAATAAAAAATCCACTTCTAAATCCAGTGATAAGAGTAAAATTACTTGTTATAACTGTGGTAAAAAGGGTCACTATAAGAATGAATGTAAGTTAAAACAGAAATTAAGTCAGTTGAATATTTCTGTTGAAGATACGGAAAAAAAATTTGAGTTACTTCGAACTCAGTCTGAAGAGGATAATGGTCTTTCTGATATTCCTTATTCCTCTGCTAATGATGAGAATAGTCAAACGCCTAGTGAAGATAATGAAGTCACTCTTTGTACAGATAACAGGTTGAGTGACTTAGAAATGGACTCATCTTGAATAAATTTCAAGTCTCTCTCTTTAGGCTGAGTGATAAACTCAAAAACCACTTTCTGCCCAAGGTGTTCAGTAGTTAAACCATTATTGCTAGTAGTAAATGGGTATAATAAATATATAAACGGAAGACCCAAAATTATTTTATCCGTCAAGTTACGAATTAAAACAAAGGATGTTTTAAAACACATACTATTCTGGCAAATATGAACTTTAGGTAGTTTATATTTTATTTCCATGCTACTACCATTAGCTGAATTAAGACGTTCACTGGTTTTCTTATAGAACTTGGTAGGAATTAACCCTTCTTGTATGCAATTTAAATCAGCACCTGTATCAACAAGGGCAGGCAGCTGAATTGCAAAAGTTCCATCAATAACTAGGCGAACAAGGATATACCATTTCTGAATAGTTATATCCTTTAATCTTTTTAAAGAATTGCCTTGGACCATCAGAAGAGATTCTTCGTCTTTAATACCTGAAGACTCAGGATGGTCTTCATCATTATCTGAGGAATCAGAAATATGAAGTTCTGAACCCTTGGAGGCTAGATTAGTCATATCTTTTCTTAAGTCAGATATTTCAATTTTTAGACCAGAAATTTCTTTCTTAAGTTTATTGACCTCTTGATTTAACTCCGGGAGAGTGATTTCCTTTTCAACAGTTTTAAATCTCTCAAGGGTTTTATTAAGGCTTATTACCGGCTTTTCTTTAACTTTCAAAACCTTACCTTATTACCGGCTTTTCTTTGACTACATGCTTTCTACGATGCCAAAAGGCATTAGGAGAATCGGCACATAAGTTTTTATCCATGAATAAACGAAGTTCCTCTATCTTGTCTTGAATTTTTTCAAGTAGAAGGAGATCCTCAACTTGCTTATACTTTCTATTCCTGATATTAAATTGAAAGGTGTGTTGAATCAGGGACAGACAAGTCATCCTTGTTATACTCCTGCCTTTCAGGCAGATGGAGAGCAAGATGATGTGTCTCGTACCGTTTCCGTCGGACCTTCTCCCTCTGATTTTGATGCCCCAATTAATCACCAGTTAAGAGTCATTACTAAAGTCTCTAAATTGGATTGGGACAGTCTTGTTGCTGATTTTAATTCAAAAGAAAATCAACAAAAACGACATGCTTTCAGGAATATGTACGATAAACATGATAGAGATAAAATTGTCCACAATTGGAAAAAATTTATTAAACTTACTAGAGAGAACCTTACATTTTATGATTGGTATGATAAGCATCATTCTCAGTGTAAAGTTCTTACTAAATCTCAATGGGTGAAAGAAGATAAATCTAAAACCTTAGCTTCTCATCCCCCCCTTGAAACTATTCTTTTACAAGTTAAACTGTAAAATATTTAAATATTTTAAATATTTTAATGGCTTTACACATACCCTATCATCTAGTGATTCCCAGAAAGCCAAACTGCTCACACACTCGAGACTTACAAAGGCTGGACAGGGACCTATGGCGATGGAGGGTGGTTTATACAAAGAGATTAGGTGACTTCTTGAACAAAGAAAGATCAAAACTTTTGATTTTTAAAAATGACTAGATATATATATATATATATATATATATATATATTAATAATCTCTTGCATTCAAGTGGTCATCCACAATTCTTTTTGATATCAAATAAAACTCTCGGATAGGGTGTGTCTCACACGCTTATTCCCATTCCTCTTTATAATATATATATATATATATATATATATATATATATATATATATATCACAAGCTAACTTGCTGCATTAAAACAATTTAAAATTGCATTAAAACAACTTAAAGCCATTTAATTTTTTCAATCGGCACACCTTCCAATTACTTTATTTCTACCACTCCTCCTTGGATGACCACTTCCTAAGACTATGACTCGTTAAAAACCTTACCAAAGAAAAACCCTATGGAAAAAATATTTGGCTAAGGAAAAGAGTATAATATTTTTGTATAACTTTTAGTGCCATATGATTGCCTCATTAAAATCTTGCAAAGAAAAACCCAGTGGGAAAAAAACTTTAGTGAAAGAAAAAGAGTACAATCAGCACATATCCTTCAGAAAATTTACTCCCCCTCATGAGTACCACTGTTCATGATAAAAATATACTTAAGCCGACGCTTGCCAATGATGTGCATCATCTTCTTAAAAGTCGTAGTTAATAATGACTTGGTGAACATATTAGCCAAATTATCACATGATCGTATCTGCTTGACATCAATATCATAACTTCTGGAGATCATGTGTATACAAGCATTTTGGTGCAATATACTTGGTTCTATCACCTTTGATATAGCCTCTCCTAATTTGAGTGATACAATCGACATTATCTTCATATACTATTGTTGGACTATTTATAATTAATGATAATCCACAGTTCTCACGAATATGTTGAATTACCGATCGTAACCAAACATATTATTCACGACTCGCTTCGTGAATTGCGATAATCTCTTCATGATTTGAGGAAGTAACAGAAATTGTTTGCAGATCTCTATGAAATAGCAGTATTTCCATAAGTAAATAAATATATTGTTTGTGATCGGCCTTTGTGTGGATCAGAAAGGTAGCCCGCATCAGCATATCCAACTAACTGTGGTTTTGATCAATTTGGATAAAATAATCCAAAATTAGTAGTCCCATGAAAATATCATAAAATGTGTTTAATTCCATTCTAATATCTTTGAGTTGGTGCAGAACTATACCTTGCTAGTAAGTTAACTGCAAATGCTATATCAGGTAGTGTGAAATTTGCAAGATACATTAAAGCACCAATTGCACTAATTAAGATATGGTACTTCAGACCAAGAGTTTCTTCATTATATTCTTGTCGTCGAAATGGATTTTTCTTAACATCAAGTGACCGACCCACCATTTGAGTGCTCAAAAGATGAGCTTTATCCATGTAAAATTGCTTCAAGACTTTTTCTGTGTATTTTAATTGATGAACAAGAATTTCATTTAGAAGATGTTCAATTTGCATGCCAAGACAAAATTTTGTTTTACCAAGATCTTTCATCTCAAATTCATTTTTAAACAATTTGATATTTTTGTTAACTCTTCTGGAGTCCCTATAAAACTTAGATCATCAATATATATTACAACAATAGCAAATTCGAATTCTGATTTCTTGATAAAAACACATGAAAAAAATTAGATTATTCTCAAATCCTTCTTTCAAAAGATATTTACTGAGGCGATTATACCACATGTGTCTGGATTGCTTTAACCCATATAAGGATCTTTGTAGCTTGATAGAATACGTACTTCGAGATGTAGAATTATATGCTTCAGGCATTTTATATCTTTCAGGGATTTTCATGTAGATATCATTATCTAATGATTCATACATAGTACAACATCCAAATACAAACTTCCTATTTACAACTATTCAACTGTCGTGTTTCAAAAGATATTCACTGAGGCGATTATACCACATGTGTCTGGATTGCTTTAACCCATATAAGGATCTTTGTAGCTTGATAGAATACATACTTCGAGATGTAGAATTATATGCTTCAGGCATTTTATATCTTTCAGAAATTTTCATGTAGATATCATTATCTAATGATTCATACATAGTGCAACATCCAAATACAAACTTCCTATTTACAACTATTCAACTGTCGTGCAAATACGACAAAACAAATGTTGTGAGTTTCAATACAAATATTGTCTTGCAGACAATATCCAAACTCAAATAAATTTCTCATTATAATTATTGTCACACTATTTTATAGAATAATGAGGACTACTATAGTAACCATCTTGGACCATTACTCCACTCCCCGACTAGTCCCAGCTACACTCTCGCTTCTTGAGAAGAACAATGGAACCAAAAGAAAAAGGGTGAGCTCAATTAGCCCAGTAAAAAATATTATGACTAAGAAAATGTAGAACAAATTATTCTTAGTCCTCAACATGAAAAAATTCGATAGAATACAATAGATAACAAATTTTAGATCAACAACTGCAGCGAAAATAGCAATCTATTAGAAGAGTCAAGTAGAGCATGATGTCTACTATCTTCTATGATTTAAAAGTCCATTATCAATATTTTATCCCTGTAACACAAATCAATATTGATTTCCAATCAACGAATTATCTATGCATTACGGGCCAAAGATATTCGTTTGTATCACCAGTGGTCATAATCATGCCAAACAATAATCCATCTTTGTATTAAGGGTCAAAGATAACTTTCATCACAAGCCTTTATCTGTAACACCAAATGTCATGATTATACCAATAAAAAGTTCCTGGTCATAATCATACCAATCAACAGTCCATCTTTACACTACGGGCCAAAGATAACTTTCTTAAATTGCACAATTTAAGACTGAGGATGATGAAAAATGATATAAAGAACGAATCAAGTGAGATAGAGGAATAAATATTAGAGATTTGTAACTTAAAATATCCAAGTTCAAGAATGTTCAAATTGTCAACATGATAATCAATTGTGGAGTAAAATTCAAGAATGAGATTCATAAAAGATAACTTGGACAAAAAAAAAAGAAAATTTAATTTCGTTGTGAATAGTACCGTATGAATAATACCCTAAATGAATAGTACTGTAAGACCCCAACTTTTATGAATAAAGATTTAATTTTCTTTATATATTATTTCGAAATAGTAAGGTGTTGACTTGATAAATATGAAAGTTATGGGTGAAATGTGCAAACATTTTTAAAATGAGCAAGTGGTTATAAAATATTCTTGTTGTCGGGGAATATTCGTTTGGTCGTGGAATATTCTTGTTGTCGGGAAATATTCGTACCACGGCGCAACTATTGGTGGGCCCCCACAACGGAATAACTGTCGGATATAGAAAGCGACAGAAATAACTTTTTTACAAGATAACGGCGTAGTTGTTACCGTTAGTACTGTTGAAATACCCGGTGGTTAAAATACAGTACGCGGTGGTGCGCAGTAGCACACAGTATTGCACAGTATTTCGAATTATTGAGTCTTACGTGAGAAGGAACCTACTCAATTATTGTTACAGTATTTACTGTTCAATATTTTATATTATTGACGCAATAATTGCTACGTTGATATTTTATATTATTGACTCAATAATTGCTGCATTGATATTTTATTGACTCAATAATTGCTACGTTGCTATTTTTTTATGATTGATTCAATAATGGCTACAGTTGATATTTTGTAGTATTGATTCAATAATTGTCGTTGCACAGTATTTCACGTTATCAACTCAATAATTCATATTATTTGAATAATATTATTAGATAGCATTATTGACAATGTCTAAGGAAGTTCTGTCTAGGAGGGGTTATTTAATTGCGCGCCAGTAAGGAGAAGTCCTTATCGGAAGGCCCCCTCTGTCCTGGGAACGACCTGGTTGTTAATATTGTAGTTCTATAATATTATTTGTGAATAATTAATTATTGATTTATATGATAAGAAAATATTTATTTTGTGGATATAAAAGAAGGAATTTGTGCTGATGTGTTTTTATCAGTATTTTGGTGTGAAAAATCATCCGTTTATGGATTTCGGATAGTTTATGTTTGGAATTTGGAAAAACTTCCTTCTGCAAAGTTGTAGAGAATTAAATTTCCTATAGAAGGACACATCATTTGTATTTTTCTGACAAAGGGGCTATTTATTATGAATTATTGAAGTTTCGGAAAATAAATATTTTTTAATAAAATGGTGGGCCCCACTTTTGGTTGGTGTGGTGGCTGATGGCTTTTGGTGGCTGCTGGAGTGAGGCGGCTGGAGAAAAAAAAAATTATTATTTTATTCATTTAGTCTCCTTTGGCATCCTAAGCTTTTCCTATAAATAGGGTGCTTAGGTTAGAATTGAAAATCACACCAGAAATCAGAAGTTTTCTCTTTTTATAATATCGAGCGTATTTTTGTGAGTATTTTAATACTTTGAGTATTAGCATTCAGTGCAAGTTTCTTTCGAAATTATATCCGATATTCTAGCCAGAAGTACTATTATTTTGAGGTAAGGGATGTTATTTTCTTTCGTAAATGATATTATTCTTTTCAATATCATTATACAGAAATATTGTCATGGATTTTATGTTGAAATTCTTATTTTTTTTTCGTCGGGGTTACTATTCACGTATACGACACTATTCACGGAAAAATTAAATTTTCTTCTATTTGTCCAAATTGCTTGTTAAGGTTACTATCTTTGATTGTATCCAAGTTTTGAGCTCTATTCTTGACTTTTGCTTCATAATTGATTATTACGAGGTATTTTTGAATTGGATATACTGAAATACGAATCCTTAGTCTTTGTCTTTTATCTCACTGGATTCGTTTTTTTTAAATGTTTTTCATCATCCTCAGTCCTAAAAGATGAATGATTACTTGATGAATATCTTTGGCCTGTAGAGCAAAGATGAATGATTACCTGATGAATATCTTTGGCCTGTAGTGCAAAGATGACAGGTGTTGAGATGAACATGACCACTGATGATACAAATGAATATCTTTGGCCTGTAGTGCAAAGATGAATATTTGATGAGATGAATATTGATTGATGTTACAGGGATAAAATATTGATGATGAACGGTTATTTTCGCTGCGAATATTGATCTAAAACATGTTATCAATAATATTTTATCTGAACTGTTGAAGGCTAACGATAATTTATTTTTCATTATCTTAGTCATAATATTCTTTACTGGGCTAGTTGAGCTCACCCTTTTCATCTGTTGTCCTCTTCAGGGAATGAGAATGTTGCGGGGACTAGTCGGGGGACAGAGTGATGGTCCGAGTTAGAGCAGTAGTAGTCCTCACTATTTCTGATAAATAGTGTGATAATAATTGTAATGAGGACTTAGTTTGAATCTTAATATTTTCTACATATTTGTACTGAGACTCACAGTTGTGTGGTCGTATTTTGCACGACCGTATGATATAAAGTTTGTATTTGAATTCTGTACCATGTATTTGGCGACTCAGAATGGGTTGGGTTGAATGGACCTATTCTGGGGGCGTCACAAGTACCCCGACATGAAAAGATTAAAATTTAATAAAAAAGTTCAGACCAATATTCCAGTGAAATGATATTAGATGGAGCGAAAACTATCAAGGATATTATACTAATTTCAGGGAATTTCACCATTTAATAATAAGGTTATGGAAACAAATAATAATTCTGTACCATAAATGGAGAAATATGAAAGAAAACGATATACCTTGTTGAGTACAAAAGAAATGATATCCCATACGAGTATGAAAGAATATACGAAACTGCAAATGGATTTTCACCCGTAATGCGGTAATCCGCGTAGACAGATCATTTTTACAACTTAATAAAGAATGAATACGAAGGGTTATTCACCATGCACGCGGTAGTCCGCTTAGACAGGTTAATTATTTCCACAGATTAATAAGGAATAGAATGACAACCCTTATGAGTATTGAAAGAAAATAACATCCTTTACCTTAGTAGGAGACTAAATCTGACTGGTCTACCGGAGATTATCTTGAAAAAATCTTTCACTATTAACTACACTCAAAGTATCCTTATAATCAAAAGAAATACACACAATATTATAGAAGAAGATTTTTTTGATTCTGGTGTGATTTTCATTTCTTAACTAAGCATCCTATTTATAGGAGAATGGCAGGGCACTATTTAAAACTAATCACGGACTGAATAGAGAATTTTCTAAAATTTTGTCTGATTTTTACCTTTCATCTAAATTATTCTAATAAAACAAATAACTTTATATATAATATAATATATTCTAATTATTTTCTAATAAAACAAATAACTTTATATATATTATAATTTTTTTTCTATTTTATATAAAAAAATTTGTTTTATTACTATTATAATAATAATAAAATTAAAATTAAAATAATTTTTTGTCGACGGTTTGAATAATTTGGCACTTAGGGGTCCATGGAATAATAAGTCAAACTTACAACAACTCCTTTATTTATATCAAAAATTAAATAAATATCCATCACAAATCACTTATCTTTAATTAACACAATCTTTCAACAATTAGTCATCATTAATATTATAACTCACAATATTGACAACCAGATTGTTCCTAGGAAAGAAAGGGCTTTTCGATAAGGATTTCTCCTTACTGGCGCACAATTAAATAATCTAACCCCTTTCCTCAACATAACTTTCTAGACATTGTCAATAATACTAATAATAATATGAGTAACTGTATCGTGTCAATTATTGATTTAATAATATAAAGTATTATGCAGATGATACTATAACAATGATTGAATCAATAATATGAGATACTATGCAGCAACTACTGTGATAATTATTGAATGAAATTAAGTGACTTCTTACGTAAGCATCAATAATCAGAGATACTGTGCAATAACGTGTGCTACTGTGCAATACCGCGTACCACTGTGGAACAACGCATATTACTGTACTTTTCTCACCGAGTATTTCAACAGTTTAACGGTAAAAGTATTGCCGTAATTTTTATAAAAAGGTTATTTTTGTCGCTTTCTTTATCCAACAATTATTCTGTTGTGGGTTCCACCAATGATTGCGCCGTCATACGAATATTCTCTAACAAAAAGAATATTCCCCGACACAACGAATATTTTATGACAACTTACTTACTTTATAAAATTTGCACATATTACCCATAACTATAACATTTATTAAATTATCACCTTACTATTTAGAATAATATATAGAAAAAATTAAATCTTTATTCATAAAAAGTTGGGGTCTTACAATATGGGAGCTAAGGCATTGGCGTATAAGGTACTTCAACAGGGATATTATTGGCCCACAATTTTCAAACAAGCAACAAACTATGTGAAGAAGTGCCCCAAGTGCCAGTTGCACAATCCTGTTACTCATCAGCCACCGGAGGAGATATATTCTGTTTTGTCCCCGATTCCCTTTGTTGTATGGGGAATCAACATATTGGGCCTATTACCGAAGGCGAAGGGTCAAGTCAGTTTTGTGATTGTGGATATCGACTACATGACCAAATGGGTAAAAGCAAAACCTCTTCGGCAGATTACGGAGCAAGAATGTTTAAAGTTTTTGAAGGAATTTGTAGTCTTTCGGTTTGGAATCCCGATAGTGGTGGTCTCGGATAATAGCCGACAGTTCGTGGGTTCAAAGTTTGAATAATTTCTAAAAGATTTAGGAATTCAGCATTGCAAGACTTCAGTGGCCCACCCTCAGTCTAATAGACAAGTGGAAGTCACCAATAGGACTTTACTGAATGGGATAAAGCGAAGGCTCAACGAGGCGAAGGGGAGATGGCCTGAAGAGTTACTTAGTGTGCTATGGGCTTATCAGACTACTCTGAGGACGACAACAGGTGTTTCGCTGTTCAGGATGGATTATGAAACTGATGCCTTAGTTCCTGTCGAGATTGGGGTATCCTTCTCTTTGGGCGAGTCAGTTCAAAGAATTGTACAATGATAAAGGTTTTCACCTCAACATGAATTTATTAGAGGAGGTCAGGGAGTCAGCTTTGGTAAGGCTTGTAGCCTACCAAAGGAGAGTGGCCAGGCATTACAATAAGGGGGTGAAGCTCAGGAGATTTGAAGTGGGGGATCTGGTTCTTCGGGAAGGTAGATGCTTCTATGCCCCCAAAATCTTGGGAAGCTGATGGCTAATTGGTAGGGACCCTATGAGGTCATTGAGGTGCCGAAGCCAGGTACTTATTGGTTTCGAGCAATGGATGGAACGGAGGTCAAGAACACTTGACATGCAGGCAAGCTTCTAAAATACTATCAATAGGGCATGTCTGAGTAGTTCGTCAATACGAATCTGTAATCTTTCAAAGTTATCAATAAAATGAGTATTCAGTTTTTAAACGAGTACTGTCATTAATTATTTTTATTTGAAGGGATATTCAGCTCCCCGAAACGAATATTACCTACAAGGTTATTCATTATTTTAAATGAATACATTCTACTAATTGTTTATGTGGGTATTCAGTTCTACCGAACGAATGTCCTCTTTATTAATGTGTAGAGGTGTTCAATTTCCTGTAAGGAACAACTCTTATACTTGTATTTAGTTTCTCGAAACTAGTACTTTTCATTATCTGTTTGAATGAATTTTTAATTTCCTGAAACGAGAATTCTTATATTACTTATTCAATTCTGCCGGACGAATGTAACTTCTTTATTATTTGGGTATTCAGTCTTTAAACGAGTACTTTTGTTGGTGTGCAGTTCTTCCGTACGAACACCCTCTTAAACTTAACGAATACTTTTTGCACAAGTGGTCAGTTCTTCGAACAAACACTTTATTATTTAAAATGCATGTATGGAATAAACATTCAGTTCTTCAAAACGGATTATATTTTCATTCATTTGCAAAAAAATTTATACAATTGTAAGTTCAGGATTACAATAGAAGCGAAAAGAAAATAATTGTTAGGGGTCGGCCTCGTCGTCGGAAGAATCTAGTATTGAGGGGTCCAGACCAGCATCCTGCATTCTTTCATTGTCTTTGTCTCGAGCACTTTGGTAGACGTCCTCGAATTGCCGCATGACTTCTTTGGTTAGTTCGGGGGACTTCCGGTACTCCTGACAAATTTGTTGCTTTTTCTCTTCGGTGAGTGGAGGACCAAGTGCCTTGTATTCGGCAAGTTCCTTTTCTTTAGCATTGCAGAAGCCGATGAGGTTCCTTCTCTCTTCATGCATCTTATGGAGTAGGCCAACCATGATTCCAGCATTCTTCTTCAGGCCTTCGTTTTCTTCTTTCATTGTCAAGCTTTAGGATAGAAGGGTTGTTCAACGTTCTTCTCCTTCGGCGACTTTCTGTTTCTCGGCCTTCAGTTCGACTTCGAGTTTTTGGCTATAGAAATTAGTGTTGGAGTGCAGATTCTTCTCCTTCCTAAGCCCAGCTATGGCCACATCCATTCTGAGCTTCGTATAGTAGAGTTAATCTTTGAGTTGTTCGGCCTCGCCTAGTACAAATTTGAGCTGTTGGAATTCAGCTTCCAATTCTTTTTGTCTGGCTTCAACTTGGTAGAATCGGCGTATAACTCAGCCAGATACTGCTGCATTCTATATACCAGAGTTCGGAATAAGTTAATATGGGATAATGAAGCTATTTTTATAACAAAAAGAAGTACCTTACCCGACCTTGACGCATGATTCCGGAGTAGATTAGACCTTAGAGACTGATATCTTCGAACCGATTTTCATTAGCAGGAAGGATAAAGTTCTCGAAGAGTTCATGGGGATAGTCTTCAGGATCGGCCAGCCAAAGTGTCATCTTCAATTACACCTCCCGAACCTGGCTTGTTGAAGGACCGATTTGTTGTAGGGGTTGGGTAGGAGACTGTCATTTAGGATATGGTTTGGTGCGAGGTCTCTTGGTTAAGGGGAAATCTTCGAAAGTTTTTTGGTGGGTTATGTCTTTAACCTCAATTGCCTCTATGTTTGGTGTTGGTTCAGTGATAGTTGTTGGAGTAGGGACAATGGCGTTTTCAAGTTAACTTTGGGATGATTGGGCAAGGTGGTCTTGGGTTATTTTAGGTGTAGGCTTTGATTGCCTTCGTTTGATTCTGAGGAGGGTGGTTCTTTCTGAAAGGGGCATATCCAGGGGGGCTTATTTTGGTAAAAGATAGAGTGGGGATCGTAGTTGTTTGTGGGACACTTATAGGTGGGTTTTACTCAGAACGGGTGGTAGTGGGCTCTTCAGATATAATTGCTTCGGTTGTGGTTTCGGTGATGAAGGGATCGAGGGGGTCTGATTGGTATCTTCGGGGATGGAGTTTTCAAATTCCATCTCTTTAGGGTCGTCCCTGTCAGGGGATGTTGGTTTGATGAGGGCTACTGTAGAAGAGTTAGGTTAGTATCGGACTTAATAGTACAAGAAAGTAAAGGGGGGTTTCAGAACTTACGTTTGTGCTCGTATAGCCAAGATTGATTTGTCAGAAGTCTGAAGGGCAACTCTTTCATTGGCAGCTTTCCGATTAGCTTCACTATTTCCATGACTCTGTTTGAGGGAAGTTCTCCAATGCTAATGTTCGGGCTTCCGTAATTGGCTCAGTTCGGGATTTGGTGAATATCAGGCCCTTTGATGAAAAACCAGTGACTGTGCCACCCCTTGTTTCTAGAAGGGGCGCTCATCAGGGTTCGCTTCTCGATGCATTGATGTGGCTTCAGTTGTTGTTTGCTTAAAGACCGAAGGCTTGGCTCTCGGGATTTGTTCGGAGAAAACAAGAAGAAAAAGAAATTGATTTTTGGGGGAACGTCGAGTTCATGACAAATGACGGTGAAGGCGACAATGTTGATATAAAAGTTCGGCACCAGCTGGGCGAATTCTACGTCGATAAACCCTAGTAAGGTTATGATGAAGGCGTGAAAGGGCAGTCGAACCTCTTTTTCCACCAGAGTACGGGGCATTGCAGTCTAACCGTCAGTACGATGGTACATCCGGTTGGTTTCAGAAGGTGCCTTGACTTGATAGGTGTCTGGGATGTGATAACGTTCTAGGGTTTTGGCGAGGTTGGCTGCGGTGATGGTGGATTTGGTGTTAGCATGGGAAAATTTTGTTTCATCTGAGTATTCTTTGATCATTCTTTGGAAATCCGATTCTACTTTTGATAGGATAGGAGTTTGGGGGGCAAAGCTAGTGGTGACGCTAGTAGATTCACTGGTTGTGGCGATGGTGGTTGTCATGGAGGTGTTGATACTGGTGGTCGTAGCGTTCACCGGTAAGGGAGGAATGGAAGAGATGGGGATTGCGTCAATTGGTTCAGTGTTGGTTGGGTTGGAGGTGATGGGTGTGCTTGAAGAAGTCATCGCTGATTTGAGGGTTACAAGTTTCTTTGTGGGAAAGTAGATTTTGCAAGAGAAATGAGAAAGCTCTAAAGATTTTGAAATTGAAAAGTAAAATTGTTTGATTTGGGGGAAAGGGTTTTGAAATGAGTTGTCTTTTCAACTTCGCATCGCACAATTTTCAAAGGGTGGTTATTAATGAGACCGAAATGATGGATAACGTGGGAGGTTTGGGTCTCTACTTTATGTATTAGGCACGTTTCCAAGGATGTTGGGCTATGTAGCATTTATTTTTAATTATTAGGCATTTATTGAGGAACTCTTCCATTAAATGTTTCATTTAATAGAAAACTGGGGGGAAATGTTGGGGCGTAATTATTCGGGCCCGAATTATATGTGGGTCAATGTCCGTGTGAAGGCATTTAACCCTGCGTAGGAACCTGATTTGGCAGTTGGGTATTTTAAAGAATCAAAGATTCCTAATTACATTTGATTTCTAATTCCTAAGAAAAGTGTTAGGATATAATCTAACTTCCTTTCTTTAAGGAGATTATGTTTGATCCCATTAAGAAATCTTACCTAATGACGAATCCTATTCCTATACAGGGAAGGGCTTGGAGGAGGTGGTGTGATCATTATAAATATAAGGCTGTTCGGATATAATCCACCGACCCCTACGTGGACTGAGGGCCGGGGCCGAGAAGGGTTCATCGAGCCCAATGGGCCGAAGCCAGGTAATGAATTAGTAGTGTTCGGGATGGGGCATCCGTGCCCTTTGGGCCGGAGTCCAGACCCGACTGATGATATGTGGATCGGGCTTCTGAGTCCTTAGGGCTCGGAACCCTGACCCGATTGATGGTGTTCGGTATCGGGCATCTGAGTCCATTGGATCGGAGCCCTGGCTAGTATGTTGGTGTTTGGGGTCGGACTACCGAACCCTTTGGGTCGGAGTCTAGACTAGATTGATGATGTTCGGGATCGGACTACCGAGCCCTTCGGGCCGGAGTCCAGACCAGTGTGTTGAGGCCCATACAGATGGTTGTGTATCGTATGGAGTCTGGAGTAAGAAGGAGTCTAAATGATTAAGGACTCAAACCCTAATCATATCTAAATACCAACTCCAAAGATAAGTGGTTGGATTATAACCAACTTGCACTTTTAAAGGAGATTGTGTAGGACCCAAACAATGGTAACTGACATGTTTAGGAGTCCTAATCCGATACGGTTGTGGACTCTAAGGCGGTGAGAATGGCTATAAATACAAGACTTGACCTAAGTTAACAGGTAATACTCTTTTAAGCACTAAACACTAAAGCCTCCATTGTTAAACCTTGTGACCAACCTGTACTCATTCTCACACCGGAGCTATCACCCGGCGGCCCAAGCCGTCAAGCTTCGTGTGTGACTCGTTATTGTGCAGATTTAAGAGCGTGTATTTTGTAATTGGACGCGCCGGCAAAACTTGGCGTTAACAAAGGCTATACCCTGTTTCTAAGGTACACAACACACAATTCATTACTATTTTTCAGCACTAGAGCATAAAGCCTCCATTGTTAAACTTTATTCAGCATGTACTTATTTTCACACCGGAGCTATCCCTCGGCAGCTCAAGCCGTCAAGCTTTTGGTGTGACTTCATTTCTGTGCAGGATTTGACGCGTTTTAGTGATTGGAGTGTGTGAACAAATCTTGGCGTTAACAACAATCTCATGTGCAAATTTAGAATGTTATTAAAAACCCTAATATGTAAAAGAAAATTATAATTAGGAATGTCATCTAAAGTAACCAAATGAGCATATTATAGTTGTCAAATAATAAAAGAGTACATGTCGTAATATCATTGTAATTGTTTATATTGTAGCACTACACTTAGAAACAATTCAACTAGTAATTTTAACAATATCTTAACTAATTTTAACTATATTTGTAGCATACCACTTTCCGGATAAACATATGTTGTATCAATTAAGCTATTCAAAAAAACCCACCACTACTGTACTCGTACCACGAAAAGTGATGTTTTTTGTTCCTTATTTTGTTTCAAATACCGTATCAAAATCACGATCTAAGGAACGTTGGTTTTAACAGTTGAATTTTCTTGGTTAGTAAGTTAAATTGATTAATAGTTTAGTTATGATTCAGATGTATTAGCGCGACTTCAAAAAAAGATGTATTAGAGCACATGCTCATTAAATTTGAATTATTACAATTTATTACGATAGAGTTTATAAAAAGGATTGTAACATGAGTTAAGGAAAGTAAGTAAAGTTTCGTTCAAATACAAATTAAGTATATTGTTATAGATTTTCAGTGTTACCAAATTTTATCGCAACAAACTGTAGCAATTTAAATTTAGTGATCATACGTGCTCTAATAAGATGATTCGTTACTAAAAAAATCTTTAGAACAGTTTAATTAGGGACCCAATAACTAAAAGATCTGGATCAGTTTCGATTTTTGCAACTTCTAAATCTAAACTATCAGCCTGAGGTGCATATATAAGTAACAATTATATTTATATAAGTTAATAATCCTTATTATATATTTGTTATGGATCAAAAATAAACATACATCATCTCTATCGTTCAATATAATAACCAAGGACCGATATTAGAATTGAAAAATTCACATCCAGACGATAAGTTACGTCCGCTACTAGTAGCGGACGACGATATTATTTTCAACGTCATCCGCTACAATTAGTAACGGACGTAACCCGTCGTCCGCTATAAATAGTAACGGATGTAAAGTTTTCAGTTCTAATCTCGGTCATTATTTTTTGTATTGCATGTTAATGATGGTGTTTGTCAATTTTTTGATTCATAGCAAGTACTTATTATGGATCATTCCCCATATATATATATATATATATATATATATATATATATATATTATTTGTGTGTGAGAGAGAGACTTTTAAATAAATAGTAAAATTATTATTATTTTTCGTTAGATTTCTTCATATATAAACTACCATGAAGTTACTTTTAAAGAGAATGTTCCATTTAACTTTCCAACATTGTGCAAGTGACCCTTGCATTTTAAGAAATTTTAAGGATTTCGCATCTTCTTGAAAAGGATATCTACCTATAATTGAAATATTGAGTCTACCATTTCATAGAATTCCTATATTCCACTCTCAAAGAAACTACTAAATCCAGTAACTGTAATTTACGTCCTACAAACACTACATTAGTCACTCACAAAATTTTGTTACTGCGGGTGTTTCATACTTTTTATTGTTAGAATATTTTATTCTTTATATGGCCTCTATTATTTATGTAATTATTAGGCTTATATATTGTATTAATTTAATCACTTAATTTATGAGTTTGGTAATGAATTATGTGACCTATAAATAATATTACTAATATTATTTGGCATAATGGGCCTTAGGGTTTCATAATCTTGATGGACGATTTTGACCCTTAACTATTCAATAAATAAAACAGTAAGGGTTTGGTCCCAATTGTTGTCTCAAGAATTTTATATACACCTACACATCCATCATCAGATTGAGAGAGGCAATTGAAGCATTCACCCTTAAGCGCAACGAAAGCGTGGTGATACAAACAAGATGACTTCTCTCAATTCATGTAAGTACTTTAATTGGTTTTATTCTATGCAATAGCACGTTCCGATATAATTTATCCACATCTTGTTTCAAGAGCGTGGTTACGCTATTGTATAGAATAAATTAATTACACTGTTATGCTAGAAATTTTAATTTTGCATAATCTCTTTATGGGTATAATATAGAACTATTCAGTATGTTAAGTGATTTCCTAATGAAAATAATTTTTTCGGAAAGTATTTTGTTATGTATTCGTTGAAAAGTAATTTTCGAATTAAAATTTAAATTAAGATTAACATACTGAATATGTTTATGATCATGGTCAACATTCTTTTCGTAATTAAGTATTTCGTTAATCATGTTATGCCTATATAATATTATTACTTATAAATTACTGAAAGCATCATGTTCAGCATCATGTATTCTGCTAAATCTATTGAACAAATATTAAAGTAATATGTATTGATTTTATTTTCTCAATATAATATTATTATGTCCTCATGTATTCAAGTTAAAATTAATTTAAATATTTTATAATTGATTCATATTCATAACTATATATCTTAATTTAAGATTTTAGAACATGATTATTAGGGCTTTTAAGTTGTTACATGTAAATTATAAATAATGGTAATTTTTAAACTTAATTAATATATATTGTTTAAAGAAAAATTGAGTTTGATCATAATAATTTACATGTATTCGTGACTCTTTTATTGTTAAAATTAATAATCAACCCAACGGAGGGTTATTAATTGAAACAATTAAAGATTAAGAAAAGTCACATAATGTTACATTTAATAAATTAATATTTTGATTTTACCCAACGGAAAATTAAAATTAGAATTTATTAAATGGAATTCTATTGCATAAGTAACATGCTTATTTCGTTTCCGCCCAACGGTGATACGTGGATAAATGTGTTGTGTATTGTTTTATGGGGATGTTATTAGCATATTATTAATTGGACCAACGAAAGATTAATAATTATGTACCAACATCTCATTAAAATCTATTTTTGAGTGTTGTAAATAGATTTTTTTATAACTAACTGCTTGCCCTACAGTTGGTTTTATTATAATTAATTATTAATTATTGTTGTACATTGTAGATTTCTTTTAATTTTTTGTAAGCATGCCTATGAGCTTGGTTGTGTTTCAGCATTGACTCCAACTAGTATTTCTGGGTATCTCTCTGGAATTGAAGCCTTGAATGGAACTAATTTTACTACTTAGAAAGAGCAAGTGAAAATTGTTCTCGGCGTTATGAATTTGGACTATGCATTACGAGTTGATTTTCTTGCTCCACTTACAGATACAAGCACAATTGAGCAAAATGCTATTTATGAAAAGTGGGAGCGATCCAACCGCATGTCCCTTATGATTATGAAAAACTTTATCACGACGGCCATTCAAGGAGCCATTCCTGATTCTGAGAATGCTAAAGAGTACTTAACTTCAGTCGAGGAACAATTTAAGAGTTCTTCTAAAACTCATGCAAGTACTCTTATTTTGAAAATGCTCACTAGCAGGTATGATGGGTTTAGTGGAGTGCGCGAGCACATTATGATGATGAACGACATGACCTTTAAATTAAAAGGTATGGACATGGCGATTCCTGAGGGTTTTCTTGTTCACTTCATTATGACTTCTCTTCCTGCGCAGCTTGATCCATTTAAGATCAATTATAACGCGGAAAAAGAAAAATGAAAGATGTTAGTTCCCGGGGGCATACAAGAGATCTAGAGGGGGGGGGGGGTTGAATAAATCCTTTTTATTTTAAAACTTTTTCTTTTTCTTTAATCTTGCTAAGTGATTAGCAGATGATGAATAGAAGAATTAATTCATGCACAACAGAATAGGTTAAGATCCCTTTCAAGAATATCTCGTTAAACACAGTTCTAATGTTAGATTAGTTGTAAGCAGATATAGCAGTTATAGTACAGAATGTAAATGACATAAAGTAAATGACACCAGGGGTTTTAAATGGTTCAGAGACTAAATGCTTCTACTCCACTCTTCTGCTTCAACAAGCAAGGATTCCACTAAGGATTTGATCAACTTTGAATTACTAAGATTCCTTCAAGACCAGTAGCCTTGAAACTCTAGTTCACTAAGAACTCTTCAAGACCAGCAGCCTTGGAAACTGTAGACTAAGCTCAGCAGACTTAGAATCTCATGTACCCTCCGGTACTCAGCAAGCCTAGTAGACTTGACTTTGGTTTAGTCACAAAAACAAGGACCCCTCAGGCCCTGGATGTTTGGATGGCTGTTTGTTGTTGTTGTTGAGCTGCTAAGATGACATTCAACTTGTTCCTCTTCTGGTACTTAGCAGTTTCTTGTGATCGTATGGCATTCAGCATTGATACTTGATCACAATTGATGGACTGCTAAGATGTACATTTAGCTTGAAATCCTTGTGTACTTAGCAGTTTGATTCATCTCCTTGGTGCTGCTGATCTTTGTTGTTGATGCTTGACTTCATCTGATATTCAGTATAGCACACTATCACCATTGAGGTACAGCTAAGTCTTGCATATCAGTTTGAATTCTTCTGGTACTTAGCAGCCTTTGAACACTGGTTGTCTTGTGTACAGATTCGGCTCTGCATCTTCTTCTCTTCAGCTCAAATTATTCATGGTGAAACGTAGAGTGGCTCTTGAGGTCTGCTTTCTGATTTGCCACTCTAATTCTTGTCTTCTTGGCCTTCCGGCTCTCAGCACAGATGCCACTCTGTTAGCATACTCCTTTGTATTGAGTGAAGCTTTTAGCAATGTAAGACTCTCATTAGATGTGCTTCACTTATTCTGTGGTAGTCTCACTCTCACTTAGACTTTTTCTTTGTTAAGCTCTGTATAACTCACTTCATCTCGAGTCAACAACATTATCTCTCTGAAGCTTCAGCTCTTTATAGGTTCATCCATCAGCTTCCCGTTGGAATATAGCCGTTGAGAGCTATTTGAAAAGCCTTAAATATTCTGAGTTCTTTGATGTAGACGTACTGAGTTGATGTGGCAGCTGCCTGACACATCAGTCTACTTTTTCACCTAACACCTCTGAAACGTCACTTTCAGCAGATTATTTGGTAGTCTCCTTTCTTTCTCCTTTTGTTTCTTCGATTTAGACCAAGGATGTTGGTGAGTGCATCGGGACTCTAATTAGCAATGTTCGTATGTTTGTCTTCATTATTAGACATTACTAAGTCTCGATAATAAGACGAATGAACTCTACGATTCTGATGCTGACGTTCATATACTTGGTTGTAGTTTGTCTGTGAAAATCGCAAGGTGACTTGACTTTGACAACTCTACGATTCCGAGAGTGCTTTGCGATTTAACAATGTTGTACCATCTTGCACTTAGCTCTGGCAGTCTGTTCTATGATCCTGTTTGTCTTGCCTTGCTTCAGGAACTGATAAATTAGCTGACTACTTTGGCCCTTTAGTTTACATGACTCTTTTGATTAGTCATGCTCAACTTCCTCAATTTTCTGCCCTGTGATCTCTTGATCATTCTTCATGGTGAGGCTGAGCATAGACAATCTTTTTTGTCTGTCCTCTATAAGTTTGCTATTATCTCTGTAGGTGTTTTATCAGACTCTGCTGCTAGTTGGCAAACACTACGATCGTTGTAGCCAACATTACGATTGTTGAGAAGTCTTATGTTTGTTTGACAAACACTATAATCATAGTCTTCTAATGAGCAATTGTAGAAGAATCCTTATGAATGACTCTTCACTTCTCAATCAGCCTTGCTGATAGAGTTGGTGCTTTGATATTCTGTTTGCTTGCAGGCCATTCAAAGAATGCTTTCCGATACTCTTCAAGTAGACTACATTCTGAAACTTGATTAATCTTATCAGAGGATGAGATCTATGTATACACTTCAGGATTGCTCATCTGTTGAGAATTGTAGAGTGCTCTACGATTCTACCTTAGCTTTGTGAGCACTTGACTGACTACGATTTGGCTCTGGTTTTGCAGACTACGATTCTGTAGTCTACGATTCTGAGAGTGGCTCTCCTTGACAGACTACATTTTCTGCCTTGACTTCTGCAATCTCTTGGCTAGCTTGTCAGACTACGATTCTGATTAGTGATGACTTGTAGACTCCACGATTTCGAGTGAGGCCTACAATTATTGTTTTAGTTTGGAAGACGCTCGGCAGACAGCTTCTACGATTTCGAGTGTAGTCTACGATTATGTCTCGATAGACTACAGTTTTACCTTAACTCGCTTGGCAGACTATGATGGCTGGTGCAGTGTTTTTCGATCAGACAGGTCTATATATTACATTTTATAAGATCAACCTAATAAGTTTGATCTTTCTATTCATAGTCCTTGTACATTATGGTCCTTTGAAGGACTTTACAAAGCTATTCATTCATATCAGATCAACCTAACACATTTAATCTTTTCAATCTAAGTCCTTGTCCATATTGTTTATCATCTATTAAGGACTTTACAGCTTTTATCAATGCAGACATATTTATATATTCATTCATTAACTTCATCATCAAATCTTATATATAAAGGAATAACATTCTCATGCATATTCCTGACAGAAGATGAGCGAGTTAATTGCCATGTGCGTCCAAGAAGAAGAAAGGCTTAAGATTGAAAAACCTAATGTTGCTCATTTGACTACCACTAGTTTCCAGAAAAAGAAGGCTCATAAAAATGGCAAAGGTTTTAAGAATAAGAATAAGTCAATTTCTACCAACACAACTAAGATAAATTATTCAGGTAACAACTCTGATTCAGGTCCTAAATGTCTCTTCTGTAAGAAGCAAGGACATATTTAGAAAGAATGCCCTAAGTTCAAAGAATGACTTGAAAAGAAAGGTATGTCCTTCAATTATGTAACTTATGAATCCTTTCTAATTGATGTTCCTTCTAATACATGGTGACTTGATACTGGTGCTATGGTTCATATTACTAATTCATTGCAGGGATTCCTTTCAAAGAAGACATTCCAAAAGGGGGAAAGAACCATTAAAGTTGGCAATGGAGAGTCTATACAAGTTGAAGCTGTAGAAACTCTTCCTTCAGTTTTGGATTTGTATTTATATGATACTCTTTATGTTCCCAGTATGACATGAAATTTAATTTCTGTATCTAAACTTGACGTTAACGGTTGTCATTTAAGTTTGGGAATAACAAAATAATTATTTATCATTAATCTCATGTTATTGGTTCTGGCTCTTTAGAGGGAAACCTCTATAAGTTAAATTTGGATAATATCTTTGTTGAATCCTTGTTAACAATGAATGTGACAAAAAGTACCTCTAAAAATAAAAATAAGAGAAAACTAGATAATGAGAATTCTTCAAAATTATGGCATAAATGTTTAGGCTATATTTCAAAAGATTGAATGCAACATCTTATAAAGGATGAAATTCTTCATTCACTAGATTTTTCTGATCTTGACTGTGACATCCCGGATTTTTAAGAATTAATAAATGAGAATTTAATAAATAAAATTCTTATTTTAAGATGTTTAAGTACGAGTATGTGTGTATGTGTTATATATTGTAAAATATGTGATTTGGTGTGAAGAGAATTTATATATTTATTGAATTAAATAAATATATTAATTGAATTATTTATTGAGTTAAATAAATAATTATGTGATTATTATGGAGTAATTTAATTAAGTGTTATATGTTAATTAAATGAATATTTGGTATTTAATTTAATTGACATAATGATTTTATGTTATAGTTCTAATTTAATTGGGATAATTAAATTAGATGAGTTATGTGGTGAGAGTAACATGAAATTATAATTAGTGAGTAATTATAATTATGTGATAATTTTATGTGATTAATTGATGTTAAACTTTTAATTAATTAAATTAATGTTGAGTTTTAATTAGTTAAAGGATAACATTAAAAAGTATGTGTTAAAATGATTTATTAAAAGAGTTTTCAAAACTATTTTTCCAAACAAGGCCCTAGCACCGTTTTTAAATTCGTTTTGCCAAATGGGGCCTTAACTATTAAAACCTGTTTTTAAAATGATGAGTTTTACCAAACAAGGCCTTTGTACTTGTTTAATCTTATTTCTTCCAAACAATGCCTTAAGCTCAAGAAGTTAGTTTTTAAAAATAATGTGGTTTTGCCAAACATGGCCTTGGGCTTTTCAAATTTTGTAACCTACGTAATAAGTGGTAGTTAGTATAGCAATTAGTATATTATTTATTAGCTATATTAATAATATAAGTTACATATATATTATATATGTATATTGTATATTGTATATTGTATAATATATGCTAAGTTAAAAGATACATTAATTTTTAAAAGCCTAAGTCAAAACAAAGAAAGAAAAAGAAGAAGAGAGTTAGAGAGAATTGTTAGAGAAGAAGAAGAGAGAAGAGGAAGAAAAGCTTGAAAAGGCAAGAGAGGATCATCATCTTCATCATCTCTTCTCTTTAATTAAAACTAGTAAGGTTATACCCTAACCCTTGTACTCAACTCTTATGTGTTGTAATTCTTCTTTATCAAATTAGGTTTTCATAATCATGAATTTATATGTATATATGATGTTCATATGTTTTCATATGTACTTGTATACCATGAAAGATTTTCGGAAATCAATTGTTGTAAAAATAAATTTTAAACTATGTTCTTCTATGTTTTCATGATTTTAGAGTTCTCTTGTAAAGTCTTGTGTGAAAGCTCTTGATTTTGATATATGTATGGGGTGTGTACATATATATATATATATATGTGTATATATATGTTTACATATGATTTTTATAGTTGTATAAGTGTTTTAATTCACAAAGATAGGATGAACATGGAGAAATCATGTTCATAGTGTTTTATCATGAAGTTATCTTGAAAATAGTCCTTAAATTATCAAAGGAATTGATGAAAGCATGAAGTTATATGTAATATGTGATATAACATGATTATATATGAGTTATATGGTTGTTCTAGCAATTCAATCCATGAATTTTTGATAAACAATAGGAAGTGTGTTCATAGTGATTCTCGGTGAAGTAATTTCTGAAAAATAACTTTTGAAACTATCAAAATTGATGTTGATTATGAGTTATTGTTAAAATTGATTAAGTATTATGTTAGTATGTTAAGAATAGAAGTGATTACAGTTGGAATCACTTGAATTGATTGAAAAACAAGTTCGTAGTAGCAATTTCCGTCAAGAATGCTTAAAATTATGTTTTTCTTCGAATTCCATGAAATCTTGGTTGTGATTATGTGTTTATATGAAATTTTTATGTTATGAGCATGTTAATAAGCTTAAAATATTGTTTGTCACATGTTTCATGTTTATCATATTGGGAAAATTCGAATTCGGTGTGACAGAATAAGCCAAATTGGCTTATTTCTCCACCAGTTCGCGACCCAGCACCTCCACCAGCCCCTGGACCCGCCCCAGCGGGTATACTTGCTGCCCAGGGTAGTTTAGTTGTCGTAATACAAAACTGTTTTGACCTCTGTTACTAAAATGGCCATAACTTTTTCATACGAACTCCGATTAAGGTGATTCAAGATGATTCGAAACGAGCACGAGTAGACCTACAACTTTTGTGTTTTTGACTTTTTGATTTGAGGTCGTTATCTAGGGTCAAAATGGTTATTTTTGGGACTGATGCTTATTCTGAGGCAATCGGAGGGCGTCGGTCATGCGCATACACAAGTATAGTGCTGTCGACGATATTAGATGTTGTTATAAGTTATAAAACATGAATGTTAGTAAAAATATAATTATGTTTAACTTGAAATGTAATTTGATTGACGTAAGATGTAATTATAATTGGTTAATTATGTGAAATATAATATGATTATGTGAGGTGATTAAATTACGTGGTGATTAATTATTAACTTATTAGTTAATGAAGAATGAGTTAATCTTAATTGGTTAACTAACAATGAAGATTAGATATGCAATAATTATACATATGATTTGACAGCGAGTGTCAAACGAGTGAATGGAAGAGAGTTACGAAGTGTAAATTAGAAAGTGTAAATTAGAATTTACTTAGACGTTTGATAAGCGTTGCTAAGTGACTAATAATTGATGCGTATGGTGATACATTATGTAGGATCATGAAGCAGATTATATTAAGAAGTTTTTCGATAATTGGTAATCCACGAGCCAGGCAAGTCTTTCGGTTCTTACTTGCCTACGTGAATTTGATGAACTGTTTTAAATTGCATGATATGTTATATATATTGTAAGCGAGCATGATATGTTATACATGTTGTAATCATGAAATGTTAAAGTCAATTTATGACTACACTGTTTTGGTTAAATAATGTTGATTGAGTAAGGAACTCAATCTTTATATTTGTTATGTGAATTAAAGCATGTATGCCATGTTACTTTAATTATTATGATATTTATGTTGAGCATGTTTATTATGTGATACGTGATGCATGAAAACTGTTAGAACTTGCTGAGCTATCGAGCTCACTCTTGCAAATAACCATTTTTGCAGGTTAAGGACGCAAGGTAATGATACGTGTTAAGAGATTTATAGAGATCAATGTTCAAGAATATTAGTTATGTTCAATTTTAAATTGTAGTTAATGTTTTGAATGAAATATGTCGCTAAGTTATAAGTAGAGTTATCCAATATAGATGGATATTGTTTTATTATGTAAGACTTTGTATAGTCATTTTGTTGTAATGATTCATGATATAGATTTGAATCAAAGAGATGTAATGTAAAGGTTGCGATTCAGGGCAATATAGAAAGAAAGTTTATAAAAGTTTTAAATATTCCGCATTTTTAGTGATTTTTAATATCGAATAATGATGTAATGAGAGATTAAAGTTGTATTATTAACGATCGAGAAGGAGAATATTATTGTATCAATTTTGGGGTCGTTACATTGACCATTGTATTGAATGTATAAAAGTAAAATTTGTGAAAGGTAATAAGAAATGAGCCACTAGAAGTGGTGCACTTCTTGAGGTGATTCAGACTGATATATATGTGGACCATTTTCTTCTAGAATTGGTGGACATAAATCTTTCATTACGTTCATTGATGACTATTCTCGTTATACTTCTGTATATCTGATTAATGAAAAATCTGAATCACTAAATATGTTTAAAGTTTTCAAGGCTGAAGTTGAAAATCAACTTGACCGAAAAATTAAAGTAGTGAGATCAAATAAAGGCGGAGAGTATTATGGTAAACACTCCGATACAGGTCATAGTCCTGGTCCATTTGCCTTATTTTGTCAAGAAAATGACACTGTCACTCAGTATACAATGCCTGGTACATTGCAGTAGAATGGTGTAGTTGAGAGGCGAAATCGTACCCTTATGGATATGGTACGTAGTATGTTATGTAATTCCAAATTACCTATATTTTTGTGGACTGAGGCATTAAAGACAACTGTTCATATTTTAAACCGGGTTCCTAGCAAATCTGTCCCTAACACTCCTTATAAAACTTGGACAGGTAGGAAACCTAAAATACTTACGGGTGTGGGGCTGTCCAGCCGAGGCTAAGATTTTTAATCCACAAATAAAGAAATTTAACTCTAAAACCATTAGGTGCCATTTCATTGGATATCCTGATAGATCTAAGGGTTTTTGATTTTACTGTCCCTCACATACCACTAGAATTGTTGAGACTAGGCATGCAAAGTTTTTAGAGAATGGTGATTTAAGTGGGAGTGGTGAGCCTAAAAAAATTGATCTTGAAGAAAACATATTTTATGTTCCTAATCCTGTAATTCAAGAGGGTGAGCCACAACAACCTATTATTGAGGCAAATGATGCCCCTGAGATAGCTGAGTCACCACCTAATGTTGAACCCCACATTATTGAAAATCATATACCTGAAATTGTGCAGCCTTTATGTAGGTCTGAAAGACCAAGAAAGCCTGTTAATTTTGATGATTTTATAACCTATCTTAATGAGATTGACTATGATTCAAGTAAAATTAATGATCCTATCTCCTACAAAGAGGCCATTACAAGTGCTCAATCAACTCAATGGCTTGAAGCCATGAATGATGAGTTGAAATCAATGGAGCTTAATAACGTTTGGGATCTTGAAGAATTACCAAAAGGTGTTAAACCTGTTGGTTGCAAGTGGGTCTATAAGACAAAATTAGATCCTGAAGGGAACGTTGAAAGGTATAAAGCTCGATTGGTTGAAAGGTGTGGATTATAATGAAACTTTCTCTCCAGTATCCAGGAAAGATTCATTTAGAATAGTCATAGCTCTAGTAGCTCATTATGATTTAGAGTTATATCAGATGTATGTTAAAACTGCATTCCTTAATTGTAACTTGCATGAGAATGTCTATATGGCACAACCAGAAGGTTTTCTGGTTAAAGGCAATGAACATATGGTATGTAGACTTAAGAAGTCCATCTATGGGTTAAAACAGGCTTCTCGACAATAGTATCTTAAGTTTCACGAGGTGATGAGTAATTTTGATTTTAAGAAAAATATAGTGGATCAATGCATATACTTGAAGGTCAGTGGAAGTAAATTTGTTATTCTTGTTTTGTATGTTGATGATGTACTACTTGCAAGTAATAACGTAGACATGTTGCATGAGACCAAACGTTTCCTTTATGGAAATTTTGATATGAAGGATCTCGGTGAAGCCTCTTATGTTATAGGTATTGAAATTCATCGAGATAGGTCTCGCGGGATATTAGGATTGTCCCAAAGAGGTTATATTGACAAAGTTCTTAACAAATACAACATGCAAAATTTCTCCCCTACTGTCGCCCCTGTTGTTAAGGGTGACAAATTTGGCTCATATCAATGTCCTAAGAATCAACTTGAACGTGATCAAATGAACATTATTCCCTATGTTTCTGTGGTTGGGAGTCTTATGTACGCTCAAGTTTGTACGCGTTCAGGTATAGCGTATGTAACTGACATGCTTGGACGTTACCAGTTAAATCCCGGTTTGGATCATTGGAAAGCAGCCAAAAAGGTTTTACGCTACTTACAGGGTACTAAGGATTTTATGCTTACATTCAAAAAAACAGATAACCTTGAAGTTGTTGGTTATCCTGATTCTGATTTTGCTAAGTGTAAAGACGAAAAGAAATCTACATCAGGGTACATCTTTATGCTTTCAGGAGGCCCTATTTCGTGAAAAAGTCATAAGCAGGAGTTAACTACCACTTCCACGATGATGGTAGAATATGTGGCTTGTTATCATACTACTTGTCACGTCGTATTGCTGATGAATCTTATTTCAGGACTTAAGGTTGTAGATTCCATTTCAAGGCCATTGAAAGTATTTTGTGATAATGATTCTACTGTTAGTTTTTTCAACAGCACCAGTTCGAGTGGTGCTGAACTATACCTCGACACTAAGTACTTATTTTTCATGAAAAGAGTTGAAGATCAAAGCGTTGCCATTAAGTACATTAGTACGCATGATATGTTGGCAGATCCACTTACGAAAGGCTTACCACCCAAGCTCTTTTTAGAGCATGTTGCTAGCATGGGTTTAACTGGTAGTCTTAATTAGTGAGTTATTTTGATGTAAGACAATATTTTTGAGCTCGTTGTTTTGAACATCACATTATGTTTATGGTTTGCTATTTATTCTCTTTATTGTGCACACTTGAGAACTTGTGAGCAAACGATTATGTTTGGACCATATGAATGAGTTTAATTTATTACCACTTATGTAAACTCTATTCATACCTGTTATGCTTAATGTTAATCTTTGTTCTAATAAGAGTACTAATTGTGTAACTAATGGGGATCTTGTGTTAATAGTGACACAATGATTGTATTAATTCGCAGTTTTTATTTGAACAGGATGTAGACATTAAATTAATATATACTTGGCCAAATTAATGATTAAAAGTGTTATGTTTTGTTTATAAATTGTATTTCGGCCAAGCGGGAGAATGTTAGAATATTTTATTCTTTATGTGGCCTCTACTATTTATGTAATTATTGGGCTTACATAGTGTATTAATTTAATCACTTAATTTATGGGTTTGGTAATGAATTATGTGGCCTATAAATAATATTACTAATAGTATTTGGCATAATGGGCTCTAAGGTTTCATAATTTTGATGGACGATTTTGACCATTAACTATTCAATAAATAAAACAGTTAGGGTTTGGTCCCAATTGTCGTCTCAAGAATTTTATATACACCTACACATCCATCATAAGATTGAGAGAGACAGCGGAAGCGTGGTGATACAAACAAGATAACTTCTCTCAAT
This sequence comes from Panax stipuleanatus, assembly GCA_020205555.1. Classification (NCBI taxonomy): domain Eukaryota; kingdom Viridiplantae; phylum Streptophyta; class Magnoliopsida; order Apiales; family Araliaceae; genus Panax; species Panax stipuleanatus. The sequence goes on from CM035117.1 coordinate 30,166,420, forward strand.
TCATGTAAGTACTTAATTGTTTAATTGATTTTATTCTATGCAATAGCACATTCCGATATAATTTATCCTCATTTATACCTTTGATCATTAATCTCATAAGGAATTTTTTTTAAAAATCCAACAGTATATATATATAAAAGTATATGTGTGTGTATGTGTTTGTATCATGCATCCTCGATCGATTCATAACTGTATGATTATATTGTGTGCATGTGTATACGTATATTATGCATGTTCGATTCATAATTACTCAAAATATTTAATTAAAAAGGATTTCAAAAACTATATTATAACAGCCATTAAACATTAGCAAGTCAGTTAATCTGTATAACTTTGATATACATGCATATAATACTGATAAATTAAACATGCAAATACAGATGCATGCAATTTGTGAAGCTAAAACTAACTTATATATATATAGACAGATAGAGATAATAAATAAGAAATGTCAACTAGTAAGAGAAGATTATATCTGCCAATCAAGAAGAGATCCCAACACCAAGAAAATCTATGAAGGGTATATCCTTCTGTTTGCTAGATTCATCTTCCCTTTCTTTCTCAATAGTAGCCCTAAGGTTAGCAAAGTTGCGCGAATTATCCCTTAAACTTACCAAATCCCTCTTCATAGTCCCATGCTTAGTACTTTCATTACCCTCACCATTCTTAGAGTACAACCTCTTGTAATTTGAGAGCGGATATGAGCCAAAATCGCGGTAAGCCCCATATATCGATGGATTCAAATGATATCGACGAAAAGATTGATCACTAGTATTTGAGCCGTCTCTAATTCCATTAATATTTGAGCTCGAATAATTTAAGTAATCTCTACGGCCTTCTCTTCCAAGTAAATCCATTGAAGATGAGTTGAAACTCCAAGAAGTACTTGAATCTTTTTTGGGGTTTTGAAACTCGAATAAGTGAGTATTGTTAAAGCATATTTTTGTGCTAAAACCCTCTTGAGGTTTGGAATTTCTTCGTCGAAAACCATAAGAAGGGGAATTTGGATCAGTACAAATAACATCTTGGAAACTTCTTTTGCCACATAGCTTGGATTGTTCCCTTTGTTTTCTTGCCATGATTACATGCCAGTGATTTTTCACGGCGTTGTCGGTTCGGCCTGGAAATAGCCTGGATATAAGTGCCCATTTGTTTCCATGTATACGATGAGCTGCTAGAAGCTTTTCTTCCTCTTCTTCTGAAAAGGGCCTTCTATTAATTCTAGGGTCTAGTTGATTAAACCACCTCAATCTGCAGCTCTTCCCTGCATATAGAAAAAAATGAAAATTAATTAGCCAACACATAGGGGTGTAAGCCAAGCAGAGTAGTTCGGTACTCGACTCTAGATCGGTTCGAAAATATGATCCAAAACTCGAATTCGAAATTGATTCGAGTCGAATCTGATCCATACTCGTTTTCTGTTTAATGATACACGAGTCGAATTCGAGTATACCAGTGTTCGCTCAGATTAGGGTTCGAGTATTTCATTTTTTCTCGAACCATACTCGATACTTGCTCGATGGATCATTTTCGAATATTGGTCTGATCCATACTAACAAGCTAAATATGTGATATTTGTATCAATCTTTATAATTTATAAAGTGTAGTATTAAATTGTGTAACCTTGTACTTGAATAAATCAATAAATTGATTGTCAGTTTGTATTACATTTTTTGTAATTTCTTTACATAAATAAAAGTAAAAAACTTTTATATATAAATATTAGTTCAATAATCAATTTAGTATGTAGTGGTTCAGTATTAAGTGAAATAGTTCATATTCGAAACTCGATTTGAAAGCTCACGAGTAACTCGTTTTGTAAACGAGCCGAGTACTTACGAACCGAATAGGTCCGAGTAATGATCCGAGTCGAATCTGGCGTAAAATTAAAAATTTCTAATCGAATCCGAGTCGAATTCGAGCTCGATTTGGCAACACATGACTACTTAAATTCTAGTAACTAGTTTGAATAACCATCTTAAAAAACATAAAAATCAATTAACTCTAGCTCAACTTAAAATTTATAAGCATGTTAATTTTTGCCAAGAACACAATTAAGGCGCAAAAAATTTGAAATATTTTTCATTATTTAGGTGATGCCATCAAACATGCTATTTAAATTCTAGGAACTAGTTTTAATAGCTATCTAAAAAAACATAAAAAATAATACTCTCTTCATATAATTTATAAGCATGTTAATGCTTTTCTAGAACACAATAATTAAGCCTAATTTTTTTTTAAAATATTTTTCATTATTAAACTTGAAGAATAAAATTAGTTATTGGAAAAAATATTTAAAAAGTTATGATCTATGTCATAGATACATCTCAATAAGCAACTAAAAAAATTGAAACAAGGTCAAACGAGACCTTTCATTTCTTGATGGAGGTCGTATGTAAATTATGTTGAATTTAGATGATGGGGGAAAGAATTGGAAAAAGAAGTTAATCCAATAAATCTTATTTACCCCATGCACGGATCGTGTAGTCATGAAATTAATCGAACGCTCTAAGAGGCTCAAATATCTAAGATTTCAAAAATAAATTGAAAAAAAAAACTGAATTTATACCTGATCTTCCTTGGAGCTTCTCAGCAATAGAATTCCAGTTCTGGGGACCATATTGTTCGACGAGCTGCCGGAGTTTATCATCCTCAGCCGGTCTCCAGTGCCCTCGAGGACAAGTCCGGGCATCATCACTTGAGCCGCCTCCACTTTGATCTTGATCCATCCTATCGCCGCCAATGTTAATTAACCACCACCGCAGTACTAGTAGTATAGTAGTAGTAGTTGTTGTACAGCTTGTTGAGGGTAATTAATTAAGTGGGAATAATTATTAGTTCTTGAACATCAAACAAAAGAGAGAGATTTGTAGAAGAAGATATAAAGAAGCAAAGTGAAGAAGAAAGTGGGTTGGTTTAATTAGGGTTGTGGATGGGCAGTCACTTTAGTTGTTTTTACACGACACATTGGAGCTACTATCTATAGCTTTTATGCACCTGTACAAACACTGACCCTTTCTTCTCTTTCGGTATTGCCCCCTTCAACTTCTTTTTTGTAGAATTGAACCCTATTATTTTAATTTAATTACCACAGGTTTTCCTCATAAAAAGGCTAGTTATATATATACTCTTCCTCTATTTTTAAATTAGAGATGCATTTTTTTGTCCGTTCCAAAATTTGAGATAGGTTTATAATATGACATCAGTTTTATGCCATTATATATCATTATTGCGTTTCAGCTAAGGTTAGAAAATACTAAGTTTTAAAATATTAAGTTTTCGTTAAAAGTTTTTGTACAAATATATCTCTAATTTGGAGAGAGAGAAATCTTAATTATTAATCTCTTTTTTTCCCTTCCTTTTGGTAACAGAAAACTAGTCATCTTAATTACAATAGTTGTGAAATCTAGGGTTTGCAAGTATAGTTAATAGGTAGCATGGTTTTAAAACCCGGATCCGATCGGTAAAAACTAAAATCGGTCCACCTTCCGGTCCGGTTTGAACCAATTAACCGGTTTTGGTTAAAATCCGGATTGACCCGCTGACCACCGGTTGAACCGGTGATCCAACCGGTAAACCCGGTGACCCGGTTTTTTTTTTTTTTACCAAAAAATGTTAATATTAATATTAACCATTTTTATTAATATTGTAGCTCATCTTTATTATGTTTTTGTTCATAAAAAATGAGATTTTTTAAATTTTTATTAATTACTAATAATATATATTTTTATATATTAATGACGTCACTGGTTCAAATAACGGTTCGACCACTGGTTGGACCAGTGAGTGACCCATCCACTCGGTACCTTTTTCGGTTTGATGAACAGTCCGAGTCTGAGAACCTTGGACTCCTACCATGACCAGAAATTTAGGGTTAAAGTTTGTCGCAAATCCTAACAAGAAAATTTTCTATATAAGTAGTACTTCTATGACAAGAAAATAGTCTCATTTACTCATGGTTCAATTGCAACTGAAATATGCAATTCTCTTTAGGTAGCTTTTGGTAAAATAATATTGGCTAGTTTTTGACATTTCTCTTTCCTGTCTCAATATGCAAAATATAGGTTTATCATAAAAAAATGAGAAAACAAAACAAAATAAAATCAATAGAAATATTAAAACAAAATAAGACAAAGTAAAAAGAGGTGGAAGTGCCTTCTCAAACATAGGTTACTTAATTTAGATCCTTTTAAATAACATTACCCTGTGCTCTACATTCTACTAGCTAGCTAGGTTCATAAAATTGGCAACAAACTATGTTCATTGTTTAGAATTAAAAACAATATAAAAATTTCGAGCTCGAGTTTAAGTTAATTTTTTATAATTTCCTCACCAAATACAAAAAATTAGTAGAAAACCTAAAACATTTTTTAATACTGGTATTTGGAAATCGATCAATTAGTAAACAAGTAAAATATTAATTATAAACAACTAAAAAAATAATTTAGTTTTGCATTTACATTAGTAAACAAGTAAAATATTAATTTTTTGGAAATCAATTATGGTGGCTAGCTACTTAGGTCAAACTAACTAAACATATATTTTAGAACATTAATACTAATTTAATTAAACACGCTTTTCATATTCATGAGGTAAGGTGATGATAGGACATATTTTGACCCCTTTAACAAAAATACTCTAGAAATAAAAAATGTTGACATTAAGTATGTACTTCCCTATGTGTATATGTTGAATATTTTAGGCTAGCAATGACAAAATATAACTAAAAATGAGATACAATAATGTAAAATTTTATTATTGTCATTTGAATTGTGTTTGGTAAGAGGATACCAAAATATATTCCCTCCATCTCCAAATGTGAATCCGATAATTAGGAAAACCAAACAGCTAGCTTGAAAATGTTGCCAATTAATTAATTACTTAATCCCTCCTTTATATTCATTAATTCGTTAAACTTTTTTACCCTCAAAGTAGAGTGTCATTGTTTTGGTAATAGTATAAAATTACACAATATGCTTAAGTTTATATTTAGAAGTAAATATGGAATATAATACATTCTTAAAATTTAAAAACAATTCAAATAAAATTCTATCTTTTTTTTCTGGAACTGATCGCTGTCATTTATATTCTCTCAGATTCAAATTTTAAAATCAATATTGATTTTTGAAAAGTCAAATTCAAACATTTTCAAACTCAAAATTGAGATGAATTAATTTAGTTTTAGTCAATATAATTATGAATATCATAACTACCTAAAGTTAGAGTACTATTAGTTATAAGATTTATTATTTTAAAAAATTAATTGAATCATGTTAATTTTAAATTTAAAAATATCTCAAATTGACTTTTAAAAAATTATTATTGATCTTATAATTCGAAACCGACGGAGTACTAAATTTTTAATGTCATGTGACCTTTTAGTATACTTTTAAAGTAGGAACTCAAAATTTATCATTTGGGAATATAAAAAAAAAAGTTATCACAAATTAAGTGTGAATTCGGAATATATATATGATCTTATTAATGGCAATTGATAATGTCATAGAGCAATAGTTATGTTATTAGAATAATAAATATTATTAAAAGATTAAAGTGTTGTAAAACAAGTATAAAGGTGTCACTAAATACATAATTCGTTTTAGCACCATAAACCGTGCAGCTATATCTCCCCGATATTATCAAGTGTCTTATTAAGTATTCATTATTTAGTCCAAGTATCCATAAAATTTCTCCACATATTTTTTTTCTTGAGAAATTTATTCAGTTGGCGTGTAAATACAGCATGAATATATATACATATGGGTAGCCCGTCCAAGTTTTGATACATATACTTGGATTATATATTATAGCTTGCATGCAGATGGCAGGTCAAACATATAAGGATTAATTGAAAGAAATTAATTTTGTTTAATGTAATAAAATAGTGGGTTTCTTAACCGATTGATATTCCATACCCCACGAAATCAAACACTCCTCATCTAAATAAATATTCCAGTAAATTAAAATAGTTTATCCATTAACATCACCAAGTTAATCAAGTAATCAAGACATCTCTGGTGGTTGGTGTTAAATCGGTTTCTAACTATAATCAATAACATATCTTACCTTTAATTTTCTAAAGGTCCAACCATCTAATCAAATAATGACCTTTTCTGGAATTAATTAGATAACATGTAAAATTCTCCAGATGCATGGATTCATAGGTCAAGTTGATTTGTTTTTTTCTAAATAATCTTCTTTTGTCTTAAATTATTGAATGTCCATATTTTTTTGGGTTCTTTTTTTTAAAAAAATAAAAAATAAAAGTGAAAGTGAAATGTGTTCCTAATATAACTTATGAAAGGAATTGATATTTCCACAAAGAAAATTAATATTTTCACAATATCTCACTCACATGAATGTGGGTCCCGTTTACTATTCATGTGAGGAGAGCCTTGTGGAAATATTAATTTTTCATGTGAAAATATCAATTCCCATGATAAAACCTAGCTTTTAGTTCATATATATTACTCCATCCGTTCCTTTTGTTCTTTTTTGTTCTTTTTTTTTTTATTTTTAGACACAGAAATTTATTCATTTTTTTTGTAGATTTTAAGGAATAATTAATGACTTAGTTTTTTTTTCATATTATCCTAACCATTGAATACAAATTTGTTTCTCTTTCATTTTTCTTATGAATTTTATAAGCAATCTATGTTTGAACTTTCCTGCCTCCTGGAAGAATTTATGGTTTTTTTTGTGTTGAAAATTAGTGAAAATTATTAGTTTCACTATTTATTTACACAACATGCATGTAGAGTAGAACCTTCTATTTTCCCCAAAAAATAAAATAAAAAATACATATATATCATGATCATGAAACCCCAGAATTAACGCAACTAGCCACCATCAGTACAATAAAACATTAAAATTTAATTTTTCTTCTCTATAAAAAGATAAAGAATTCTAATCAGTGAATGAGTTTTGTGGGATCTAACAATGGATAGATAGCGTAAAAAGACAATTTAAATCTTTGTTGATCGAATTCATTTTTCCTTGAATTATCTATCGATATATATATAGTATTCAGTTTATACACACTCTTAGAGGTTTTATAAAATAATCATTGGAAAAACAATAATGATTAATCAAATCTATTGACACACCAAGAATAATCCGAAACGCATAATCGTGTCATAATCAACTTAATAAAAATAAGGATTTAATGAAGAAGTAGTTAGAAAATGAGGTGTTTCTTATTTTTATTTATATTTATATATATATATATATGAAAAAAATCTATAGCATGTATTTGTTATGGATTAAAAATTGGCATACACCATTTCTATCGTTCAATATAGGAACCAACGGCCGAGATTAATATCCATAACATGTATTTGTTATTGATCAAAAATGGGCATACACCATCTCTATGATTATAAGAACCAACGACATAGATTAATGACCGTTAATTTCTATAATGAACGATAAAGATAGTGTATGCCAATTTTTTGATCCATAACAAATACATATTATATATATATGAATCATTATCCACATATATATATATATATATATATATATATATATATATATATATATATATATATATATATTGACCGAGTATCTAGCTAAGTGTTGTTGAATGGTTTACAGAAAACTACAAACTCTGAATTTGGTAAAGTACTGAAGAATTAAAGAAGTTTGAACGCTACCGGTGAAAAAGAAATTTCATCTCTAGAAGAATAAACCCAGAATCGTCTTCCTGTCCATGGTTATCTCAAAATTGGTTGATTAATTAGTTATATTGGTACGTAGTCCAAATTAAATTAAAACAGTTTCATTTTAACAACTAGTAACAATTTATTTAATTATAATTTTCTTAAATTATTAGAAAGGCTGCCACTCTCTTTTTAGGAAACACAAGAAAAGAAAAACTAAAATTATATACGTTTAGATATTTTCAATAATGTTTTTGTTCAATAACAAATTGCACTATTAAAATTCAATAATTAATGAAAGAATTATCTAAATAAAAAGTTATCTTGATGTGAAATAATTTTTTTTTCAAGCTGACCAAACATTGTGTAATAATATGCTTAAATGTAAAATAATTTATTTAATAAAAAATAATATAAATATTAATAATTACTAACATACAATTTATTTAACAAAATCGATGATAATACATCAATGTTGATATTTTTCATCCTTTCTTCAATATATTATTAATTTTTACGGGGGCCTAAAGAAAAAATATAAAAAAATTAAAGGGTCAATAAAAAAACAAAAACTTAGGATAGCCTAGGCTCGTGCCTCAGTTCTTGAGACATATATAATCTTGGTTATGAAAAAGTATGCAGGATGGATATATATGACTCTCATTTTTCGAAGTTTTTAGATAAGTTAATACATAATTAACCTAGTAATTTGAAGAATTTATTTTTTAGATAAGGTATAGCTTTCATAAATAGAAGCTAACAAAATGCTGCTTCAAAATATATATAACTGTCTTATCTAGCTAGGTTTCATTTATACATCTCCGCGCGCAAAGAAGATACTCTCTCCCTTTCTCTCTCTCACACACAAATACACACACGGACAGCTTTTAAGTTACTATTATTATATTTAATAAATCAAACAATTAATATTATTATTATAATAATATAATTTATTATAAATTTAATATAATAAAAGTGATATTAAAATTGGAACAAAAGGTTTGAACAAACCGCTACAAGGAGTAGCGGTTGGGTTTGGGAGAAATTAGAAGAGAAGCCGCCTCAAGGACTAGCGGTTGGCATGAAGTGGTTGCTGTGGATGCAGCCCCTATATATATATATATATATATATATATATATATATATATATATATAAACCATGAATAGAAAGGTTTAGAATAGCTTTCCAACAGTAAATATAAAGCATTTCAGTTACTTGAAGAACCAAGCATCCATTTCTCCCAACTGTCTTTTTAGTGAAACCATAATATATATACCTTTTAATATCTCACCTTACCCTAAGAAACCCTACAACAAACCTTTGGGAAACCTCAACAAACCAACCTTTGCACTCCATTAACCCATCTAAAATGCTACTTAATATATCATCATACGTACAACTCCTATTTCCAGCCATTTTACAATTGTAAACCCTAGTTTTCTTGTTTCAAACTACTCCTTTTTGTTATTCTCAATTAATGCATTTTGTTACAGGGTAGTTGATATGATGCCGGCCTCATTAATTCTCATACTATACTTTCGCAAGCACAATTTTAATAACACATGCATGTATGTTGATATATATCACATGTGATAATTTGGTTCTTAAAGTTTGCCTAGGACGCTTGTGTACATAATTGTATTCATAATAACAGAGTTTTGTCTTAAAATTTAATTTATAATAATTAAAAAAAAACTCCCTCCGGCCGTTCCAAAAAAAATATATCATTCTGATGTCAATTTGTGAGATCCTAGCATTTAAAATTAATATGAATTTATTTTAGTTGATACAATCGTAAATATATACTAGCAGGTAAATTCATGTGAGACACGGACTTATTTAAATAGTAGTATGTAAAATTTATCTAAACATTATGATTATAAATGCTAAAACATGTGTAATATGATCCATTCATCCGCTGATCACAAAATTTATGAATAATATGAAGGGTCTCAATATTTTGTGAGGGTGAATATTGAATATAAATATGTTTTTCTTTCCATTAAGAAAGGAAAAGGAAGAAAAATAATTTGATATTGAGATAATGAAATATAAAATGAAAAATTAACTCGTTGTTTGAGTCAACTCAACTGACCAAATTAACTCGCTCAATTAAATGCATCTCAATTGAATGTCGTGCTTTTAGAAATACAAGTTTGGAACTCATGCGAGATACGAACTATCTTTCTTTTATATATGTTTCTTGTTTTTCTCTTTTATTGTTGGTTGGAATTCATTTTAATTTATTAGGTTTGTTGATTTTATAATTATCTACTAATTTAATAATTAATTAAATTGCAGGTTCTCTTTTAGATTATTTATTTATTTATTTATTATTGTTATTATTATTATTATTATAACCACACACATACATTTATTATCATCTTTTTATTTTTATTATTTTATATTATATTATTTTACTTTATTTTATTTTTTTAGTTTATTATGTCAAATGATCTCATGATAAAATTAATAGACGAATATTACAGAAATTAAAAATGTGAATATCATTGATTATAATCCATCTGTCTCACAGTAAGTATCATAATACTATATATAAATATATATATATATATATATATATATATATATATATATATATATAGGATAAGGCTCTGAAACGAACTGTTTGTAAACGAACATATGTAGGATCCAGTGTTGAAGGTTGTTGATTGGCCCAATTATGTACCATCATATATTCCTAATTAGTGTTGAATATTCTCATCCAATCAACAACCTTCAACACTAGATCCTATAAATATTCGTTTACGAACAGTTCGTTTCAGAGCCTTATCTTATATATATATATATATATATATATATATATATATATATATATATATATATATATATATATATATATATATATATATTTGTGTGTGTGTGATTTTTTGATAATCAAGAAACTCTAAATTTAAGTGTTTTGCGACATATATATATATATATATATATATATATATATATATATATATATATATATATAGAGGGAAAAATATATGTACACAGTCGGCTACGGCGACGATTTTTTGGGCTATAGCGACGGTTTCACCTCTCGCCATAGCTATTCTGGGTTATGACGACGGGTGAACCGTCATCGTTGCCCAAAAAATCAGTCGCCATAGCCCGACAGTGTACACAGCTGTGTATACACATATAGCCCATATATATATGAAAAGATAATATGATTGAAGATAGTATGATTAATACATTGTTCATGAGAACTAATTATAATTATATTCGTTGTATTTGGACATGTATTATTTTTATGTAATTTGTATTTGAAAATTATAAATTGATGACCAAATTACCCTCACAATGACCAACAAAATTAATTTTTCTTCTGTTGACTTGTTATATTCTTGTATTGATTAATTGAGGAATTGATTGTAAACCATCTAATTAAAAAGTATTACTAATTACAAAATTTGTTGTTTTGAATATCGAAATTTAACTGAATCAAATTTATTTTTTTGGCTAAACTATCTCATTAATTTTTAAAATTTATTATTTGAGGAATTGATTTTAAAAAGCAAAATGATCTCTCTTTGTGAAACTGAAACCAATGTCTATGCAACCTGATGTTTGGCTGCAAATTAACTTGGTGTACGTAATTAAAAGTTAAAATGTTAAATTTAGACATTTAGACTGATCATCTCATTTCGTGTTTGAATTAATAATGGTTGCATGGAACATTGATTCACCAACAAGTCACTTAACCGTGGTGTGCTCGATTAAATTTAAATTTCTTAGCAATCAAACATATATACATAAAAATTCTTAATTTTTTAAGGCGATATCCATGACGTGTTATCCAACAAATTAACATTTGAAGTAACCCTTTACTTAAAAGAATGTCTGCACTTGACCTTTCTTGTTCCATACTTGTATATTTTAATTAACCAAACCCTAGCTAGTTGCTTATATATATATAATCGTTAATTAATTACTAAAATATGAAGATTCTATTGGAGTAAAGTACAGTTAGTTGGTGTTTTTGTATTTTCTTTAAATGAAGCTCTCATTTTCAAACATGAAGGTGCATCTATTATTAAAGTAAGTGGAACAAGACAATGACAGTTTAGCTACCTTATGTTTTTTCTCTTAAAATGCTCATACATTATAATCTTCAAACCTCATCTTAAGCACAAGATCGACCCAAATCATCTTATATCCCCACTATCCGGATAAAATATATTTGGCTGAATGACACTTCTGTCATTCTAAGTTATCATTTGCTTTCAAAATTGTCCCTAAAATTTATTTTTTGTCAGTTAGATCCTTAAAGTGATATTTTTTGACATTTCTGTTCATTTTATCCGATTTGACTGCAACCCGACCCAACCCGACCCATTTATCTTTTACCCGATTCAACATTTTTTGCACTTCTGTCCCTCTAAGTTACCCGATTTTATTTGTTTTGTTTTCAGGAAAAAAACATTATTTTCAGAAAAAAAATAGAAAATTTATTTTTTTAAAAATGAGTAAAGTTTCAGAAAATATAGATTTAAAAAAATTATTAAATTAAAAAATTAAAACTTTATTTTCAAAAAAATAGATTTTTTTTTGTTAAAATGAGTCAAGTTTAATAAAATATAGATTCAAAGAAATAAAACATTATTTTCAGAAAAAAAAAAATTTATTTTTTTAAAAAAAATGAGCAAAGTTTCATATTCAAAAAAAAACTTTATTTTTTAAAAAATAAGTAAATTTTCATAAAATATAGATTTAAAAAAATTTAAAAATTTAAAAAAAAAATTAAAACTTTATTTTCATAAAAATAGAAAATTTAATTTTTTTTTAAATGAGTAAAGTTTCATAAAATATAGATTCAAAAAAGTAAATAGATTTTTTTTTATTTTCTAAAAGATGTGGAAATTTATTTTATGAAACTTTACTCATTTACTTTTTTTATTTTTTTTCTCATTTACTTTATTTACTTTTTCTACTCATTTAGTTTATTTACTTTAAATTTATTTTACTTTTTTTAGTTTAAACTTTTTTTAGTCTAGATTTTATGAAACTTTACTTATATTTTAAAAAGATAAAATATCTATTTTTTTCTTCTGAAAATTAAGTTTTATTTTTTTAAATCTATATTTTATGAAACTTTATTTGTGACACCCCCAAAATAGGTCCACACAACTCATTCTGAGTCGACAATACATGTTACAGAATTCAAATACAAATCTTTATTATATTATACGGTCGTGCAAAATATGATTACACAAACTGTGAGTTTTAATACAAATCGTATATAATACAAAAATATAAACGCTCAAATAAGTCCTCATTATAATTATTATCACACTATTTTACAAAATAGTGAGGACTACTATAGCTCTATCTCGGACCATCACTCTATTCCCCGATTAGTCCCTGCGATATTCTCATTTCCTGAAAAGAACAATGAAAGAAAAGGTTGAACTCAACTAGCCCAATAAAGAATATTATGACTAAGATAATGTAGAACAAATTATCCTTAGTCCTCAACAGGGAAAAATCTGATAGAATACAATATACAACAAGTTTTAGATCAACAACTGCAGCGAAAATAACAATCTATTAGAAGAGTCAAGTAGAGAATGATGTCTACTATCTTCTATGATTTAAAAATTCATCATCAATATTTTATCCCTATAACACCAATTAATAATATTTCCAATCAACGAATTATCTATGCACTACAGGCCAAAGATATTCGTTTGTATCACCAGTGGTCATGATCATGCGCCAAACATCTGTCCATCTTTGCACTACGGGCCAAAGATATTCATAAATCAACTGTTCATCTTTGTACAACAGGCTAAAGATATTCATCAATCAACAGTTCATCTTTGCACTACGGGCCAAAGATAACTTTCATCACAATTTAAGACTGAGTATAATGAAAAATGATATTGTGAGATAAAGAATAAATATTAGAGATTTGTAATTTAATTTTTTCAGAGTTCAAAAATGTTCAATAATAATCAATTGTGCAGCAAAATTCAAGAATGGAGATCAAAACATGGATCCAATTTCAAGAATAAGATCCATAAAAGATAACTTGGACAAAGAAAAGAAAATTTAATTTTGTCGTGAATAGTACTCCGTGAATAGTACTTTGTGAATAGTACTTGAATGAATAGTACCCCGACATGAAAAAAATTAAATTTTAATAAGAAGTTCAGGCCAATATTCCAATGAAATAATATTGGATGAAGCGAAAACCTTAAGCAAATTTGAACCATTTTAGGAATTATAGAAGCAATACTTACCATAGTAAGTTTAGAGTTAGGAATCTGAAATGAAATAATATACGAAACTGCAAATGGATTTTCACCCGTCATGCGGTAGTCTGCGTAGATAGATCATTTTCACAATTTAATAAAGAATAAATACAAAGGGTTATTCACCAAGCATGCAGTAGTCCGCGTAGACAGGTTATTCCCACAGATTAATAAAGAATGAATACGAAGGGTTAATCACCATACATGCGGTAGTCCGCGTAGACAGATTATTCTCACAGATTAATAAAAAATAAAAGAACAACCCTTACGAGTATTGAAAGAAGATAACATCTGTTACTAGAAAAAATAAATATCATTTATCTTAGTATGAACTAGATTTAACTGGTATACCGGATATTATTTTGAGAAAATCTTGGACTATAAACTACACTCAAAGTATCCTTATACTCAAAAGAAACACTCACAATATTATAGAAGCAAAATTTCTGTATTGTGGTGAAGTTCTTCTCTGTTGCTCATCTGAGCAATCCTATTTATAGTGCAATTAAGGGAGAGTTCGGCAAGTTTTGGCAGCCAATTCAATCAATTGAATTTATTGCAACCACTCGTCCACCAATTAGTGGCCCCCCTATGTCTCCACCCACCCCAATTAATTCCAACTTTGAAAAAATTTTAAATATCATTTAATCATCTCCACGCCAATTAATTCATATGTAAAATTTTTTATATATTTAAAAGTATCATTATATAAAAAAATATTATAAAATTATACTATTATTATCACCTTATATTATTATAATATAGTATTATAATAATATATTTGAATAAATATTTTATCGGAGAAAATAATTGCGATTCCTCAGAAAATATGCCAAACTTTCAACAAATATCTCATTCTAAATTCCTCCATAATTGAACCAAGGATCATACTTTTATTCATCAATTATTATTCAAAATTAATATTACAGAATCACAATATTGACAACCAGATCGTTCCTAGGAAAGAGGGGGCTTTTCGATAAGGATTTCTCTTTACTGGCGCACAATTAAATAATCTAACCCCTTTTCTTGACAGAACTTTCTAGACATTGTTAATAATGCTATCTAATAATATTATTTAAATAATGAGTGACAATTATTGATTTAATAATGTAAAATACTGTGACAATTATTGAATCAATAATATAAAATATTGAACAGTAATTACTGTAACAATTATCGAATGAGTGACTTCTTATGTAATAATCAATAATTTGAAATACTGTGCAATACCGTGTGCTATTGTGCAACAACGCGTATTATTGTATTTTTATCCCCGGGTATTTTAACAGTTTAACAGTAAAAGTTTTGCCGTTATTTTTATACGAACGTTATTTCTGTCGCTTTCTATATTCGACAGTTATTCCGTTGTGGGGTCCACCAATAACTGTGCCGTCCTACGAATATTCTCCGACCAAATGAATATTTTCCGACACAACGAATATTTTATTATTACTTGCTTACTTTGTAAAATTTTCACAAATCACCCATAACTATAACATTTTTATCAATTTAACAAATTACTGAATAGAATAATAATTATAAGAAAAATTGAATACTTTTATTCCATAAAATTCGTGGTCTTACAACCTCTCCTCCTTATAAAATTTCGTCCTCGAAATTGATGTACGTACCTGGTATTTCGAAGAGGTGAGGATACCTTGCTTTCATTTTCGATTCTAACTCCTAGGTCATTTCTTCAATATCATGGTTTCTCCATAAAACTTTGACTTGAGGTATAACCTTTGAGCGTAGAACATGTTCCTTCTTATCCAAGATCTTGACAGGTACATCCTCATACGTTAAATCTTTGGCTATCTCGTCTAGTTCTAATTCAATAATGTGGTTTGGGTCTTTCACATATTTACGTAGCATGGATATGTGAAAAACGTTATGAACACGAGACATGTTTGGTGGTAAAGCGAGCCTATAGGCCACAGTTCCTACTCGATCGAGAATTTCAAATGGACCAATAAATCGTGGGTTGAGCTTTCCTCTCTTTTCCAATCTTATAACTCCTTTCCATGGAGCAACACGTAACAATACATGATCTCCGACATTAAACTCCACATCCCTTCGATGAAGATCAGCATAACTCTTTTGTCGATCTTTTGCTGTTTGTATACGTTACCGGATTATTTGAATCTTTTCCATAGTCATACATACTAACTCTAGTCCCAACAATGTTGCTTCACCAACCTCCTCCCAGCATACTGGAGAATGACATTTTCGTCCATACAACGCCTCGAATGGAGCCATGCCTATACTTGCCTGATAATTGTTGTTATAAGAGAATTCCACCAATGATAAGTACTTGTACCAACTTCCTCTGAAGTCTAGAACACAGATTCTCAAAAGATCTTCAAGAGTTTGAAGAATCCTTTTCGATTGCCCGTTCGTTTAAAGATGATATGCAGAACTGAATCGTAAATCAGTGCCCATAGCTTTCTGCAAGCTGACCCAAAATCGTGAAGAGAATCTTGGGTCTCGATCCGAAACTATGGATACTGGCATACCATGCAGTCTTACAATCTTATTTATGTACATACGAGCAAGACGTTCAAGTGTATAAGTTTCTCGAATAGGCAAGAAATGAGCAGACTTGGTTAATCTATCGACAATGACCCAAATTGCATCTATGCCTTGAGAAACCTTGAGAAGACCTGTAAGGAAATCCATGTTGATGTGGTCCCACTTCCATTCTGGAATTTCAAGTGGTTGCAATGGACCTTTTGGCATTTGATGCTTCGCCTTGACAAGTTGACACGTTAAACACCTCGAGATAAACTCCGTAATCTCTCTCTTCATATTGCTCCACCAAAATGTATGTTGAAGATCACGATACATTTTGGTACTCCCAAGATGGATTGCAAATGATGTATTGTGTGCCTCCATTATGATTTTATACTTCAAATCAGAGTCGTTAGGAACACAAAGTCTGGAGTTGACTCGAAGTATTCCCTCCTCGTCGATTCTTGCTTCTGAAATAACACCTTCTTGCACCTTCTTCTTCATATTCATCAGCTCCGGGTCTGTAGCTTGAGCAGCTATAACTTTATCAATTAAAGCTGGTACTAAGCGTATATTTGCCATCTTCACGTGGGTACCTGGAGTTTTTTACTCTATCTCCATCTTTTGTAAGTCATACAAAATGGGCCTTTGTGTTGACAGCATCGCACTCGTTCCCGCATATGATCTTCTACTCAACGCGTCAGCTAATATGTTTGCTTTTCCAGGATGGTATTGAATGGTATGGTTGTAATCTTTCAACAGCTCGAGCCAACGTCATTGATATTAAGTTCCTTTTGAGTGAAAAAATATTTAAGGCTCTTATGATCCGTATATATCTTCACTTTCTTCCCATACAAGTAGTGTCTCCAGATCTTCAACGCGAAAACGACAGCTGCCAACTCTAGATCATGAGTAGGATAATTCCTCTCATATTCTTTGAGTGGTCGTGAGGCATAGGCTATGACTTTCCCATGTTGCATGATGACACATCCTAACCCTTCGCCTAACGCATCGCTGTAGATGGCAAATCCATCCAAACCAGATGGTATTGTCAGAACAGGTGCCAAAATAAGTCTCCTCTTGAATTCCTGGAAACTCTTCTCACATTCTTCTCTCCATCCGAATTTTGTATCTTTTCGAGTCAGCTGAGTTAATAGAGTAGCGATTCGAGAAAATCCTTCCACGAATCTCCGATAATAACCAGCTAAGCCCAGAAAGCTACGTATTTTGGTTACCGACTTAGGTTGCTCTCAACTTTGTATTGCTTCAATCTTCGCCGGGTCAACTGATATTCTATGTTTCGATACCACGTGCCCAAGGAATGCTACTTCCTCAAGCCAGAACTCGCATTTCTTCAACTTGTCATATAGTTTGTTTTCACGAAGCTTTTGGAGTATCAGCTTCAAATATTGCTCATGATCTTCACAGATTTTGGAGTAAATGAGGATGTCATCAATAAAGACAACCACAAAATGATCCAAATATTCCTTGAATATCCAGATCATCATATCTATAAAAGCAGCAGGAGCATTAGTCAATCCAAAAGACATGACTAAGAATTTATAATGCCCGTATCGAGTTCTGAATGCAGTTTTTGAAATGTCCTCAGTTTTAATCTTTAACTGATGATATCCAGAATGAAGATCGATCTTTAAGAAGAATTTAACACCTTGTAACTGGTCAAACAAGTCATCAATGCGAGGTAACGGATACCTATTTTTGATGGTGACATGGTTTAACTCTCGATAGTCAATACAAAGTCGCATACTCCCGTCTTTCTTCTTTACGAATAAAACAGGAGCACCCCAAGGAGATATGGTAGGACGAATGAAATCAATGTCTAACAACTCCTGTAGTTGGACCTTTAACTCCTGAAGTTCAATAGGAGCCATTCGATATGAGATTTTGGAAATGGGTTTTGTACCAGGTTCATGGTTAATAAAAAAATCAACTTCACGTTCTGGGGGTAGACCGAAAAGTTTTTTGAAAAATATATCAGGGAATTTATTAACAACAGAAATATCATTCAAATCTAACGTATTCTTGTTTAAATCGGTGACATGGGCTAAGAAAGCTTGACATCCGTTTTTCAATAAACGAATAGCTTTATGACTTGAAATGACAATGATTGATTTTTGTGGTTTGGTTGTTTGAATTCGCATAACAGGTTGGTTAGGAATATGAAAGCTAACAACCTTACGAAAATAATCAATTTCAGCATGATGAGTGGTTAACCAGTTGATTTCTAAAATCACATCAAATGCAAGTATTTTCAAAGAGATGAGATCAATAGGTAATGTGAGGATACCAATTTGAATCAAACAAGATTTGTAAACTGTGGATGTGACAAAGGTTTCTCCCAACGGAGTTTCAACAGATAAATTAAAGTCTAATTTCTCAGGGGTCAAGTTCAAACGTTGAGCACAAACAGGTGAAATAAAAGAATGGGTAGAACCGGTATCTAATAAGGTATAGACTTCGCAAGAGTTTATGATTAGTTTACCCGTGATAACTTCGTTCGGGTTCCTCGCTTTTTGGGTAGTCACGACAAAAGCTCTCCCCTGGACCACCAACTTTGACTTGCCTGGGACAGCCTTTGATGTCACCGTCCCAGCTGGACTTGATTTTGCTACAGGACAAAATCGAGCTATGTGACCATCTTTTCCACAACTGAAACACACTTTGGAAGGCTGTGTATAGTTTGGACTGATGTGTCCCACCTCTCCGCATCTGTAGCATCTAATTGGTGGTCGTTCTCCTTCCCGAGAAACGGTTGCTGGTGCTGCTGCCGACGTCTTTACGTCGTCATTGTTGTACCTTCTCTTTTTGAAATTTCCACCTGACTCACTTCTTTTATTATCATGGCCATGATTACCGCAGAAGTGGTTATCGCTTCTGGCATGAAAATTTCCTCCACACTGGTTATCATTGTTTCGATGACTGATGTCAACGATACGACTATTGTTGTTGTCCTTTGGTTGAACAGACTCATTATCCCGTTCCAATAATTGAGCCATGTTCACAACATCTAAATACAAACAAAGTTTATGAGAAACGAGGTATTGACGAATTTCAGGTTTCAAACCTCTCAAAAACATTTGTGTCATTCGTTCCTCATTATCCACCAAATGAGATGCAAACAGGGATAACTCCACAAACATGGCCTCATATTGGGATACAATCATGTTGTTCTATTCCAGTTTGATGAATTCCACCTCCTTCATATGATGAATACTTTCCGAAAAGTATTTGTCATTGAACAATTCCTAGAACTTCTTGTGACGCCCCCAGAATAGGTCCAGTCAACCCAACCCATTCTGAGTCGCCAAATACATGGTATAGAATTCAAATACAAACTTTATATCATACGGTCGTGCAAAATACGACCACACAACTGTGAGTGTCAATACAAATGTATAAAAAATATTAATATTCAAACTATGTCCTCATTACAATTATTATCACACTATTTATCAGAAATAGTGAGGACTACTACTGCTCTAACTCGGACCATCACTCTGTCCCCCGACTAGTTCCCGCAACATTCTCATTTCCTGAAGAGGACAACAGATGAAAAGGGTGAGCTCAACTAGCTCAGTAAAGAATATTATGACTAAGATAATGGAAAATAAATTATCGTTAGCCTTCAATAACTCAGATAAAATATAATGGATAACCAATTTTAGATCAATATTCGCAGCGGAAATAACAATTCATTAGAAGAGTTAAGCAGAGAATGAAGTCTACTATCTTCTATGATTTAAAAGTCCATCATCAATATTTTATCCCTGTAACATCAATCAATATACATCTCGATTCAAATATTCATCTTTGCACTACAGGCCAAAGATATTCATTTGTATCATCAGTGGTCATGTTCATCTCAACACCTGTCATCTTTGCACTACAGGCCAAAGATATTCATCAGGTAATCATTCATCTTTGCTCTACAGGCGATATTCAGTTACATCACCTTTTAGGACTGAGGATGATGAAAAACCATATAAATAACGAATCCAGTGAAATAAAGGATAAGATTAAGGATTCGTATTTTAGTATATCCAATTCAAAAATACTTCGAAATAATCAATTGTGTAGCAAAATTCAAGAATAAAGCTCAAAACTTAGATCCAACCAAAGATAGTAACCTTAACAAACAATCTGGACAATTAGAAGAAAATTTAATTTTTTCATAAATAGTGTCGTATACGTGAATAGTAACCCCGACGGAAAAAGTAAGAATTTCAATATAAAATCCATGACAATATTTTGGTATAATGATATTGAAAAGAATAACATCATTTACGAAAGAAATAACATCCCTTACCTCAAAAAGATAGTACCTCTGACTGGAATATCGGATATAATACCGAAGGAAACTTGCACTGAATACTAATACTCAAAGTATTGAAATACTCACAAAAATACGCTCGATATTATAGAGAGAGAAAACTTATGATTCTGGTGTGATTTTCAATTCTAACCTAAGCACCCTATTTATAGGAAAAGCTTAGGATGCCAAAGGAGACTAAATGAATAAAATATTATTATTTTTAAAAAAATTTCCGTCGCCTGGCGGCTTCCCAAAATTCAGATTTTCAACAAAAGTGGGGCCCACCCATTAAATAATATTTATTTTCCGAAACTTCAATAATTCATAACAAATAGCCCTTTTGTCAGAAAAATACAAATTCTATGTCCTTCCATAGGAAATTTAATTCTCTACAACTTTGCAGAAGGAAGTTTTTCCAAATTCCAAACATAAATTATCCGGAATCCATAAACAGATGATTTCTCACACCAAAATATTGATAAAAACTCATCAGCGCCAATTCCTTCTTTAATATCCACAAAATAAATATTTTCTTATCATATAAATCAATAATTAATTATTCACAAATAATATTATAGAACTACAATATTAACAACCAGGTCGTTCCCAGGAAAGAGGGGGCCTTCCGATAAGGACTTCTCCTTACTGGCGCGCAATTAAATGACCCCTCCTAGACAGAACTTCCTTAGACATTGTCAATAATGCTATCTGATATTATTATTCAAATAATATGAATTATTGAGTTGATAACGTGAAATACTGAGCAACGACAATTATTGAATCAATACTACAAAATATCAACTGTAGCCATTATTGAATCAATCATATAAAATATCAACGTAGCAATTATTGAGTCAATAAAATATCAATGTAACAATTATTTAGTCAATAATATAAAATATCAACGTAGCAATTATTGAGTCAATAATATAAAATATTGAACAGTAATTACTGTAATAATAATTGAGTAATGGCTTCTCTCGTAAGACTCAATAATTCAAAATACTGTGCAATACCGTGTGCTACTATGCAACACCGTGTATCACTGTATTTTAACCACCGGGTATTTCAACAGTACTAACGGTAACAACTACGCCGTTATTTTGTAAAAAGGTTATTTCTGTCGCTTTCTATATCCGACAGTTATTCCGTTGTGGGGCCCACAAATAGCTGCGCCGTCGTACTAATATTCCCCGACAACAAGAATATTCCACGACCAAACGAATATACCCCGACAACCAGAATATTTTATAACCACTTGCTCATTTTAAAAAATGTTTGCACATTTCACCCATAACTTTCATATTTATCAAAACAACACCTTACTGTTTCGAAATAATATAGAAAATTAAATCTTTATTCATAAAAGTTGGGGTCTTACAACCTCCCCTCCTTATGAAATTTCGTCCTCGAAATTGACGTACGTACCTGGTATGTCGAAAAGGTGAGGATACCTCGCTTTCATTTCCGATTCCAACTCCCAGGTCATTTCCTCAATTGCATGGTTTCTCCACAAAACTTTAACTTGAGGTATAATTTTCGAGCGTAGTACATGCTCCTTCCTATCCAAGATCTTGACAGGTACCTCCTCGTATGTTAAATCTTCAGCTATCTCGTCTGGTTCTAACTCAATAATGTGGTTTGGATCCTTCACATATTTACGTAACACGGATATGTGAAACACGTTATGAACACGAGACATGCTTGGAGGTAAAGCTAGTCTATAGGCTACATTTTCTATTCGGTCAAGAATCTCGAATGGACCAATGAATCGTGGATTAAGCTTTCCTCTCTTCCCAAACCTCGTAACTCCTTTCCACGGAGCAACACGTAATAACACATGGTCTCCAACATTAAATTCCACATCCTTTCGATGAAGATTCGCATAA
This sequence comes from Panax stipuleanatus, assembly GCA_020205555.1. Classification (NCBI taxonomy): domain Eukaryota; kingdom Viridiplantae; phylum Streptophyta; class Magnoliopsida; order Apiales; family Araliaceae; genus Panax; species Panax stipuleanatus. The sequence goes on from CM035117.1 coordinate 30,189,084, forward strand.
CTCTTTTGTCGATCTTGTGCTGTTTGTATACGTTGCCGGATTATTTGGATCTTTTCTGTAGTCATACGTACTAACTCCGGTCCCAACAATGTTGGTTCACCCACCTCATTCCAACATACTGGAGAGCGACACTTTCTCCCATACAATGCCTCGAATGGAGCCACGCCTATACTTGCCTGATAACTGTTGTTGTAGGAGAATTCCACCAATGGTAAATACTTATCCCAACTCCCTTTGAAGTCTAGAACACAAAGTCTTAATAGATCTTCAAGAGTTTGAATAGTCCTTTCCGATTGTCCGTCTGTTTGAGGATGATAAGCCGAACTGAATCGTAAATCCGTGCCCATAGCTTTCTGTAAACTGATTCAAAATTGTGAAGTAAATCTGGGATCACGATCCGAAACTATGGATACTGGCATGCCATGCAATCTCACAATCTCATTCACGTACATATGAGCAAGACGTTCAAGGGAATAAGTCTCTCGTATCGGCAAGAAATGAGCAGATTTGGTTAATCTATCAACAATAACCCAAATCGCATCTAAGCCTTGAGAAACCTTGGGAAGACCCGTAACGAAATCCATCGTAATGTGTTCCCACTTCCATTCCGGAATCTCCAGTGGTTGCAATGGACCCTTCGGCACTTGATGCTCCACCTTTACACGTTGACAAGTTAAACATCTCGAGATGAACTCCGCTATCTCTCTCTTCATATTGCCCCACCAAAATGTATGTCGAAGATCACGATACATTTTAGTACTCCCAGGATGGATTGCAAATGGTGTGTTGTGTGCTTCCATCATGATTCTATACTTTAAGTCGGAATCGTTAGGAACACAAAGTCTGGAGTTGACTCGAAGTATTCCATCTTCATCGATTCTTGCTTCTGGAATTGCACCTTCTTGCACCTTCTTCATCATCTTCATCAGCTCCGCATCCGTAGCTTGAGCAGCTTTAACTTTATCAATCAAAGCTGGTTCTACGCGTATACTTGACATCATCGCACTCGTTCCCACATATGATCTTCTACTCAACGCGTCAGCTACCACGTTCGCTTTTCCAGGATGGTATTGGATGGTATGATCGTAATCTTTCAACAGCTCAAGCCAACGTCGTTGCCGCATGTTGAGTTCCTTCTGAGTGAAGAAATATTTAAGGCTCTTATGATCCGTATAAATTTCCACTTTCTCCCCGTACAGATAATGTCTCCAGATCTTCAACGCAAAAACGACAGCTGCCAACTCTAGATCATGAGTAGGATAATTCCTCTCATATTCTTTGAGTTGTCGCGATGCATAGGCTATGACTTTCCCATGTTGCATGAGAACACATCCTAACCCTTTGCCCGAAGCATCGCTGTAGATAACAAATCCATCCGAACCAGATGGTATTGTTAGAACAGGTGCCGAAATAAGTCTTCTCTTGAGCTCTTGGAAGCTCTTCTCGCATTCCTCGCTCCAAACGAATTTTGTATCTTTCCGAGTCAACTGAGTTAATGGAGTAGCGATTCGAGAAAATCCTTCTACGAATCTCTGATAATAACCAGCTAAGCCCAGAAAGCTTCGTACTTCAGTCACCGACTTAGGTTGCTCCCAGCTTTGTATTGCTTCAATCTTCGCCGGGTCAACAGATACTCCACGTTTCGATACCACGTGTCCAAGGAATGCTACTTCCTCAAGCCAGAACTTGCATTTCTTCAGCTTAGCATATAGCTTATTCTCACGAAGCTTTTGAAGTACCAGCTTCAAATGGTGCTCATGATCTTCACGACTTTTAGAATAGATGAGGATGTCATCAATAAAGACAACAACGAATTGATCCAAATACTCCTTAAATACATGGTTCATCATATCCATGAAAGCAGCAGGAGCATTAGTCAATCCAAAAGACATGACTAAGAACTCATAATGCCCGTACCGTGTTCTGAAAGCAGTTTTTGGAATATCCTCAGTTTTAATCTTCAACTGATGATATCCAGAACGAAGATTGATCTTTGAAAAGAACTGCGCTCCTTGCAACTGGTCGAACAGGTCATCAATACGAGGTAACGGATACCTATTCTTAATGGTGACATGGTTCAACTCCCGATAGTCAATGCAAAGTCGCATACTCCCGTCTTTCTTCTTTACGAATAAAACAGGAGCACCCCAAGGAGACGTACTAGGACGAATAAAACCGATGTCTAACAACTCTTGTGATTGGATCTTTAACTCCTGAAGTTCAATAGGAGCCATTCGATATGGGGTTTTAGAAATGGGTTTTGTACCGGGCTCAAGGTCAATAAAGAATTCAACTTCACGTTCTGGGGGTAGACCGGGAAGTTCTTCTGGAAATACATCAGGAAACTCATTAACAACGAAAATATCATTCAAATATAATGTATTCTGGTTTAGATCAGTGACATGAGCTAAGAAAGCTTGACATCCGTTTTTCAATAAACGAATAGCTTTATGACTTGAAATGATATTGACTGATTTTAGTGGTTTGGTGATTTGGATTCGTACAACAGGTTGATTAGGAATATGAAAACTAACAACCTTACGTAAACAATCAATTCTGGCATGGTAATTGGTTAACCAGTCAATTCCTAAAATCACGTCAAATGCAAGTATTTTCAAAGATATAAGATCAACAGGTAAGGTAAGGGTACCAATCTGAATCAAGCAAGATTTGTAAACTGTGGATGTAACAAAGGTTTCTCCCAACGGAGTTTCAACAAATAAGTCAAAGTCTAATTTATCAGAAGTCAAGTTCAAACGTTGAGCACAAGCAGGTGAAATAAAAGAATGGGTAGCACCGGTATCTAACAAGGTGTAAACTTCGCAAGAGTTTATAATCAGCTTACCCGTAATCACCTCGTGTGGATTCCTCGCGTTTTGGGCTGTCACGACAAACGCTCTTCCAGGAATCACCGACTTTGACTTGTCTGCAACCGCCTTTGGAATCACCACCCCCACTGAATTTGGTTTCGTAACAGGATAATCTCGAGCTATATGTCCTATTTTTCCACAGTTATAGCATCCTTTGAATTGTTGTGGGCAATTTGGGCTGATGTGTCCTTCTTTCCCGCATTTATAGCATACGACTGGTGGTCGTTCTCCTCCCCTCGAACCAGTTGATGCTGGTGCTGATGTTGACATCTTCGCGTGCTCATTGTTATACCTTCTCTTTTTGAAATCTCCTCCCGATTCGCTTCTTCTACCATCATGGCCACGATTACCACCGGAGTGGTTACCGTTTCTGTCATACTTTCCTCCTCGCTGGTTGTCATTGCTCCGATGACTGCTGCCACCGGTACGACCTTGGTTGTGGTCCCTCAGTTGAACATAATCATTATCTCGTTCTAATAACTGGGCCCTGTTTACTACATCCGAATATAAAGAAAATTTATGAGAAATGAGGTATTGATGTATTTCGGGTTTCAAACATCTTAGAAACATCCGCGTCATACGTTCCTCATTCTCCACCAAATGAGGTGCAAACCTGGACAGCTCCGCGAACTTAGCCTCGTACTGGGATACCATCATGTTGTTTTGCTCGAGTCTGATAAACTCTACTTCCTTCATATGACGAATACTTTCAGGAAAGTACTTATCATTAAACAGTTTCTGGAACGCTTCCCAAGACATCTTGAGTGCGGCAGGCTGGGTACGCTTCACGGATTCCCACCAGTAATCTGCCTCTCCACGGAACATAAACGTGGCGAATGGAACCTTCTGTTCCTCTGTACATCCCAAGACATCAAATATCTTGGTAATTTGTTTAATCCACGTCTCCGCCTTGATCGGATCTGGCTTTCCTAGAAACTCTGGTGGTCCCAATTCTTTGAACTGCTTGGCAGTAACAATTCGCGAGTTGTTATTATCTCCACCTGTATGTTGCACATGAGTCTCCCTCGTCTGATTTTGCATGAACTGCAGAAAACTTCTAAACATCTCATCGTTTATCGTCTGACCAGCATTGTTTTCAGGATGAACATTGCCTTCTTGTTGCACGTTCTCCTGGTTAACAATTAAAGGTGTCTCCACGGTCTCATTCACTTCGTTGTTAACATTCTCAGCTGCCATTCTCAAATACTGCCATAAAACAAGGGTTAATTAAACAAATCAACATATCACATATTAACCCTATGCTCCGACTGACCAATTAAATATCACATAAGCTTAGGTAGGACACACTAGCGAAGGATTTACTCGTCTCTCCCCTCCTAGTTCTATTCCTCGATCTCCGCAAAAGATCATATCCCTAAGCTCTGATACCAACTGTGACTCCCCCAGAATAGGTCCAGTCAACCCAACCCATTCTGAGTCGCCAAATACATGGTACAGAATTCAAATACAAACTTTATATCATACGGTCGTGCAAAATACGACCACACAACTGTGAGTGTCAATACAAATGTATAGAAAATATTAATATTCAAACTATGTCTCATTACAATTATTATCACACTATTTATCAGAAATAGTGAGGACTACTACTGCTCTAACTCGGACCATCACTCTGTCCCCCGACTAGTTCCCGCAACATTCTCATTTCCTGAAGAGGACAACAGATGAAAAGGGTGAGCTCAACTAGCTCAGTAAAGAATATTATGACTAAGATAATGGAAAATAAATTATCGTTAGCCTTCAATAACTCAGATAAAATATAATGGACAACCAATTTTAGATCAATATTCGCAGCGGAAATAACAATTCATTAGAAGAGTTAAGCAGAGAATGAAGTCTACTATCTTCTATGATTTAAAAGTCCATCATCAATATTTTATCCCTGTAACATCAATCAATATACATCTCGATTCAAATATTCATCTTTGCACTACAGGCCAAAGATATTCATTTGTATCATCAGTGGTCATGTTCATCTCAACACCTGTCATCTTTGCACTACAGGCCAAAGATATTCATCAGGTAATCATTCATCTTTGCTCTACAGACGATATTCAGTTACATCACCTTTTAGGACTGAGGATGATGAAAAACCATATAAATAACGAATCCAGTGAAATAAAGGATAAGATTAAGGATTCGTATTTTAGTATATCCAATTCAAAAATACTTCGAAATAATCAATTGTGTAGCAAAATTCAAGAATAAAGCTCAAAACTTCGATCCAACCAAAGATAGTAACCTTAACAAACAATCTGGACAATTAGAAGAAAATTTAATTTTTCCATGAATAGTGCCGTATACGTGAATAGTAACCCCGACGGAAAAAGTAAGAATTTCAATATAAAATTCATGACAATATTTTGGTATAATGATATTGAAAAGAATAACATCATTTACGAAAGAAATAACATCCCTTACCTCAAAAAGATAGTACCTCTGACTGGAATATCGGATATAATACCGAAGGAAACTTGCACTGAATACTAATACTCAAAGTATTGAAATACTCACAAAAATACGCTCGATATTATAGAGAGAGAAAACTTATGATTTTGGTGTGATTTTCAATTCTAACCTAAGCACCCTATTTATAGGAAAAGCTTAGGATGCCAAAGGAGACTAAATGAATAAAATATTATTATTTTTAAAAAAAATTCCGCCTCCTGGCGGCTTCCCAAAATTCAGATTTTCAACAAAAGTGGGGCCCACCCATTAAATAATATTTATTTTCCGAAACTTCAATAATTCATAACAAATAGCCCTTTTGTCAGAAAAATACAAATTCTATGTCCTTCCATAGGAAATTTAATTCTCTACAACTTTGCAGAAGGAAGTTTTTCCAAATTCCAAACATAAATTATCCGGAATCCATAAACAGATGATTTCTCACACCAAAATATTGATAAAAACTCATCAGCGCCAATTCCTTCTTTAATATCCACAAAATAAATATTTTCTTATCATATAAATCAATAATTAATTATTCACAAATAATATTATAGAACTACAATATTAACAACCAGGTCGTTCCCAGGAAAGAGGGGGCCTTCCGATAAGGACTTCTCCTTACTGGCGCGCAATTAAATGACCCCTCCTAGACAGAACTTTCTTAGACATTGTCAATAATGCTATCTGATATTATTATTCAAATAATATGAATTATTGAGTTGATAACGTGAAATACTGAGCAACGACAATTATTGAATCAATACTACAAAATATCAACTGTAGCCATTATTGAATCAATCATATAAAATATCAACGTAGCAATTATTGAGTCAATAAAATATCAATGTAACAATTATTGAGTCAATAATATAAAATATCAACGTAGCAATTATTGAGTCAATAATATAAAATATTGAACAGTAATTACTGTAATAATAATTGAGTAATGGCTTCTCACGTAAGACTCAATAATTCAAAATACTGTGCAATACCGTGTGCTACTATGCAACACTGTGTATCACTGTATTTTAACCACCGGGTATTTCAACAGTACTAACGGTAACAACTACGCCGTTATTTTGTAAAAAGGTTATTTCTGTCGCTTTCTATATCCGACAGTTATTCCGTTGTGGGGCCCACAAATAGCTGCGCCGTCGTACGAATATTCCCCGACAACAAGAATATTCCACGACCAAACGAATATACCCCGACAACCAGAATATTTTATAACCACTTGCTCATTTTAAAAAATATTTGCACATTTCACCCATAACTTTCATATTTATCAAAACAACACCTTACTGTTTCGAAATAATATAGAAAATTAAATCTTTATTCATAAAAGTTGGGGTCTTACACTTCTCCCAAGACATACAAAGTGCAGAAAGATTAGTACGCTTCACAGATTTCCACCAATAATCTGCCTCTCCACGAAACATAAAGGTAGCGATGGGAACCTTTTGCTCCTCTGTTCATCCCAGGACATCAAATATTTTGGTGATATGCTTAACCCAAGCTTCTGCCTTGAGCGGATCTTGCTTTCTCAAAAACTTCGGCGATCCCAACTCCTTGAATTGTCTGGCAGTGACAAGTCGCGAGTTACCATTGTTTCCACCTGTATTTTGAACAGGAGTCTCTCTCGTCTAGTTTTACATGAATTGTAGAAAGCTCCTAAACACCCATCGTTCATCGTTTGATCGATGATGTTGTTTACATGAGTATTATCGCCTTCTTGAGGCACATTATCCTGGTTATTGATTGGCGGTGTCTCAACGGTCTCAAATGCTCCATTGCTTAGATTTTCAGATGCCATTCCCAAATACTGCCACAAAACAAGGGTTAATTAAAGAAATTGACATGTCATATATTATCCCTATATTCCGACCAACCAATTAAATAACACATAATCTTAGGTAGGACACACTAGCAAAGGTTTTTATTCGTCTCTCCCCTCCTAGTTCTAATCCGAGATCTCCGCCAGAGATCATATTCCTAAGCTCTGATACCAACTGTGACGCCCCCAAAATAGGTCCACACAACCCATTTTAAGTCGCCAATACATGGTACAGAATCCAAATACAAATCTTTATTATATTATACGGTCGTGCAAAATACCACCATACAAACTGTGAGTTTTAATACAAATCGTATATAATACGAAAATATAAACGCTCAAATAAGTCCTCATTATAATTATTATCACACTATTTTACAAAATAGTGAGGACTACTACAGCTATATCTCGGACCATCACTCCATTCCCCGACTAGTCCCCGCGATATTCTCATTTCCTGAAGAGAACAATGAAAGAAAAGGGTGAGCTCAACTAGCCCAATAAAGAATATTATGACTAAGATAATGTAGAACAAATTATCCTTAGTCCTCAACAGGGAAAAATCTGATAGAATACAATAGATAACGAGTTTTAGATCAACAACTGCAGCGAAAATAACAATCCATTAGAAGAGTCAAGTAAAGAATGATGTCTACTATCTTCTATGATTTAAAAATTCATCTTCAATATTTTATCCCTGTAACACCAATCAATAATATTTCCAATCAACGAATTATCTATGCACTACGGACCAAAGATATTCGTTTGTATCACCAGTGGTCATGATCATGCCACACATCTGTCCATCTTTGCACTACGGATCAAAGATATTCATAAATTAACTGTTCATCTTTGCACTATGGGCCAAAGATATTCATCAATTAACAGTTCATCTTTTCACTACGGGCCAAAGATAACTTTCATCACAATTTAAGACTGAGGATGATGAAAAATGATATAAAAAAACAAATCAAGTGAGATAAAGGATAAATATTAGATAATTATAATTTAATTTATCCTGAGTTCAAAAATGTTCAATAATAATCAATTGTGGAGTAAAATTCAAAAATGAATATCAAAACATGGATCTAAGTTCAAGAATAAGATCCATAAAAGATAACTTGGACAAAGAAAAGAAAATTTAATTTTGTCGTGAATAGTAACTCGTGAATAGTACCCCGTGAATAGTATTTCGTGAATAATACTCAGAATTGTACCCCGACATGAAAAAAATTAAATTTTAATAAGAAGTTCAGACCAATATTCCAATGAAATAATATTAGATGAAGCGAAAATCTTAAGCAATTTCTAATCATTTCAGGAATTATAGAAGCAATACTTACCATAGTAAGTTTAGAGTTAGGAATCTGAAATGAAATAATATACGAAACTGCAAATAGATTTTCACCCGTTATGCGGTAGTTCGCGTAGACAGATCATTTTCACAATTTAATAAAGAATAAATACAAAGGGTTATTCATCAGGTATGCGATAATCCGCGTAGACAGGTTATTTTCACAGATTAATAAAGAATGAATACGAATGGTTAATCACCATGCATGCGGTAGTCCGCGTAGACAGGTTATTCCCACAGATTAATAAGGAATAAAAGGACAACCCTTACGAGTATTGAAAGAAGATAACATCTGTTACTAAAAAAATAATATCATTTACCTTAGTATGAACTAGATTTGACTGCTATACCGGATATTATTCTGAGAAAATCTTGGACTATAAACTACACTCAAAGTATCCTTATACTCAAATAGAAATACTCACAGTATTATAGAATCAAAATTTCTGTATTGTGGTGATGTTCTTCTCCGTTGCTCATCCGAGCAATCATATTTATAGTGCAATTGAAGGAGAGTTCGACAAGTTTTGACAGCCAATTCAACCAATTGAATTTATTGCAACCACTCACCAACCATTCATCATCCACCAATCAGTGGCCCCCCTATGTCTCCACCCACCCCAATTAATTCCAACTTTGAAAAAATTTTAAATATCATTTGATCATCTCCACCCCAATTAATTCATATGTAAAAATTTATATATATTTAATAGTATCATTATATAAAAAAATATTATAAAATTATGCTATTATTATCACCTTATATTATTATAATATAGTATTATAATAATATATTTGAATAAATATTTTATCGTAGAAAATAATTACAATTCCTTAGAAAATATGCCAAACTTTCAACAAATATCTCATTCTAAATTCCTCCATAATTGAACCAATGATCATACTTTTAGTCATCAATTATTATTTAAAATTAATATTACAGAATCACAATATTGATAATCAGGTCGTTCCCAGGAAAGAGGGGGCTTTCCGATAAGAATTTCTCCTTACTGGCGCACAATTAAGTAATATAACCACTTTCTTTGACAGAATTTTCTAGACATTGTCAATAATGTTATCTAATAATATCATTTAAATAATATGAGTGACAATTATTGATTTAATAATTTAAAATACTGTGATAATTATTGAATCAATAATATAAAATATTGAACAGTAATTACTGTAACAATTATCGAATAAGTGACTTCTTACGTAATAATCAATAATTTGAAAAATTGTGCAATACCGTGTGCTACTGTGCAACAACGCGTATTACTGTATTTTTATCACCGGATATTTTAACAGTTTAACGGTAAAAGTTTTGCCGTTATTTTTATACGAACGTTATTTCTGTCGCTTTCTATATCCGACATTTATTCCGTTGTGAGGTCCACAAATGACTGCGCCGTCGCACGAATATTCCCCGACCAAACGAATATTCCCCAACACAATGAATATTTTATGACCACTTGCTTACTTTGTAAAATTTTCACAAATCACCCATAACTATAACATTTTTATCAATTTAACCAATTACTGAATAGAATAATAATTAAAAGAAAAATTTAATACTTTTATTTTATAAAATTCGGGGTCTTACATTACTCACTTTTTCAAAAAAAGAAAATTTCTATTTTTTAAAAAAAAAAAATTTTTTTTTTTTTTTGAATCTATATTTCATAAAAATTTACTCATTTTTAAAAATATATATATTTTCTAAAAGTTAAGTTTTATTTTTAAAATCTATATTTTATGAAATTTTACTCTTTTTTTTAAAAAAAAAAACTTTTTTTTACTAAAAATAATGTTTAATTTTTTTAATATATATTTTTGAAACTTTACACTTTTTTAAAAAAACTAAATGTTCTTTTTTTCTGAAATTTTTTTTTTTCTGAAAACAAAAATATTAAAATCGCGTAACTTAATGGGATATAAGTGCAAAAAATGTCGAATTGGGTAAAAGATAAATAGGTCGGGTCGGGTCAAGTCAGGTTTGCAGTCAAATCAAGTAAAAAGAATAGAAATGCCAAAAAAATGTCGCTTTAAGGATTTAACTGACGAAAAATAAACTTTAGGGACGACTTTGTAAGTGAGTGGCAACTTAAAAGGACAGAAGTGTCATTCAGCCAAACATATTTTATCCGGAGAAATGTGGAGACTATATATGAAAATGAGTCTAATTTGACTTTAATTAAAAAAAATTAATGCATAGTTAGCTAAGTTTGCCTATGAGGAGAACAAGAGTAATACTCCATCCGTCCCAGAATAAAAGTTTTGGTTGACTTTTTCTGCATATTAAGAAAGAGAATAAAATGACAAAAAATTTTATATTTAAATTCTCACTTAATTGCATAGTTTTCTGCACATTACTAATGATCCTCCATAAATATGCATAAAGAATATAAATATAACAATTAATAATAAGGGTATTATAAATAAATTATTGTAAAAAATAGATCATTTAAGGTAAGTAAACATTTAACTTGGGACTACCAGAAATACTAATAAAGACTTTTATCCTGGGACAGAGGGAGTAATAGGTGTCCCAAATTTTTGGTCTCAAATGTGTCTCAAATTACATGACATTTAATATTTTAATAATAATTAATGACATAGTCAATCACATATAGACATGGTAAATGGGCCGAGCTAGAAGCGGGCCGGGCCAAATTTGGGTCGGGCCAAAATGGCCCAGCTTTTCTTGGGCTAGAATTGTGAGGCCTGTGGCCCGGGTTGGGCCGAGCTGGGCCAACTCGCGGGCTTCTTCCTTTTTTTTTTGTTGCAAAGTCATGCTACACAATTTGTCAATTTAACTCAAAAGGAATATATATTTTTACACATATACAAATACATAAATGCACAATCAATCTCAAGAATACAAATGAACATTTAACTTTAATAAATTGTGTTATTTTCGTTTCAAAATATAAAATCATTTGTTTTGTAAAATATCCCAAAACATAAGATTAGTTGTCTTGTTAGTTGTTACATATACAAAAATAAGTGATCCTATATTTGAAATGAAATAAGTAATTTTTAATTTTTTTTCTTTTCTGAACTAATAAATCATCTTGAATATAAGTTCAACAGCTCCAATAATGAAAATATGTTTCTTGTTATTTTTTTTCCTTTTCGGAACCAATAAATCATCTTATCTCGGCATGATATGCATCAACTACAAGTATCTTTTTTTGCAGATGGACAAATCATTTCGAAAAGGAAGAAAAAATATTGTGAAAATTGCATTTGAAACAAATAATTGTTGTAGTTCAGTTGGTTTGAACTCTTATTTAATAACTTGGAGGTCTAGTGTTCAACACTCACAAGCAGTATTGTTTTTATTTTTTTAAAAAAATAACTCATGGGCGGACCGGGCCAAAATAACCCAACTTTACGTGAGCTGCAGTAATAAAGTTCATAGCCCATGTTTTTGAGAGCGGGCCGGGCTGATCGACGGGCCCGGGCCTCTTTTTGTCAGATCTAATCACATAAGACAACCAATGTTATAGTGACATTTCATTTGAATCAAATTTTTCAGATTTAAAATTAATTTGAGACTCTTAATATCACCCAAAGAATTTATAAATTCTATAAAGACAGTATGCCAATTATTGATTTTAGTACACTTTAATCGAAACATGTCAACTCTGCTTTTTGAGAGAAAATTAAGAGGTTTTGATTGTGGTATATAACAATAATTAAAACATTTTTGTTATGGTAAATAATATTACATAATTCGTTTCCACAATTAAAACTCCTTGATTTTCTCAAAAAATATAATTATCAAATTTCTATTGAATAACATAAAAATACTAATTTACAGCCAGTCCATCTAAAATTAATTTTGCTCTTTCTTTTTTTCAGTATGATTTTTTTTTTCTAATATAAATTTAGAACACATGTCAAAGAAATTAACTCCAAGCTGATGAATCAAAAAATATACGGTTAAGTCAATTTAGCCGGATATATAGCCACCTTGCCATAGTGATGTAACATCAATATATAGTAGCAATCAAAATCAAAGTTGGTATTAAATAAATGTAGCGAATTGATATTTTCACAAATTATTTTGATATTTTCATAAGTGGGTCCTATTTTTAATTTAACTAACCCTTTGTGCAGTAAAAAATTATAAAATTTAGTTCTTATGTCCAAATTACCTTCATTTGATAAATAACTAAATGTCTAGTTGCTTAATATTTGATTAGTAGCGTTACTCAATTGAAGAAAAATTTTATTTATTTAATTATTATGATAGTAATAATATTAATAATAATTACAAAATGGTTATGAAATTAATAAGTGAGAAAAATTATTTACGCATAAAAATTAGGATTTAAGGTTTTCTCCCACCAGGAAAAAATTATTATTTTCAGAATTTCTATTATCATATCATATTACTAAATTAAGATTTTTATGAAACAAAATATACTAAAAATGTGTAAACTTTATATATAAGACTGTAAAAATTAATCTTATAAGATTGTAAAAATTAATTTAAGTTTAATATTGGAACTGCTCAATTGAATTAATCTTATAAAAATTGATGTAATAAGATAAAATAGAAGTTTCAAATTGTTTATTTGTTCAGAGTCTTTGGACCAAAAGACATGCAAATTTTTATCATCTTATGATCCATCGGACAACCTAATATACATTTATATATATGGGAAAAGACTTATATATAAAGTTTATACATTTATAAAAATCTTAAGTATAATTTATTTCATAAAAATCTTAATATAGTAATATGATATGATAATAGAAATTCTGAAAATAATGTACACATTTAGTAATATGATATGATAAAGTTTACACAGTCTTATATATAAAATTTACACATTTTAAATTTACACCGTCTTATATATAAAGTTTAAATATACACAGTCTTATATATAAAATTTACACATTTTAAGTATAATTTGTTTCATAAAAATCTTAATTTAGTAATATGATATAATAATAGAAATTCTGATAATAATTTTTTTCCCTGGTAGGAGAAAGCTTTAGATCCTAACTTTTTACTTTTATGTGTAAATAATTTTTTCACTTATTTTCTAACTATTTTCTAATTATTATTACTATTATTACTATCATAATAATTAAATAAATAAAAGTTGTATTCAATTGAGTAACGTTAATAATCAAATAAAGTTAAGCAACTAGATGTTTAATTATTTATCAAGTGGGGAGTAATTCGAACATAAAAACTAAATTCTATAATTAATTTACTGCACAAATGATTAATTTAGTTAAAAATAAAACCCACTTGTAAAAATATCAAATTAGCTTGTGAAAATATAAATTCTCTAAATGTATTATTATGCCGCCATTTGGTTAAGAACTCAAGATATATACTATGGAGGTCTTATACATACTCGTATATAGCTAGCCTATATGTAGCATATTTTGATTGATTAGTCTAAGTTGCTTACGAAATCTAGCTTTGTGGCATGTTTTTTTTTATAGCATAAATCAATCAATTAACATTATATAATTTAATTTTGTTGGTAGTTGGGAGTTGGGACAGTTATCGTGTTCTTGTAATCTTACTACATACTACCTAACTGTTAAACCCACAAACATGAACAATCATTCTTACAAAATACTGCCTCCCTCCATTAATGATTTTTTTTTTGGAATTTATAATTTATTAACTGCATATTGAGGTTTATCTATATCTAAGACACATTTCGATATTATTTTTAATAGGGTTTTTAAGTACCCCAAATGTACATATATATTAATTTAATTATAGAGTAATTTGGTAAACACCAAAATTAAGCCAAACGTGTTTTATTTTGTTAAGAAAAATGATATATCTTGTAACTTTATATGTTAACTTTTTTATTACGAGTTACGTGAATAACTATAGTCGACGAATTACGTGGATAACTATAGCCGATAATATTTTAGAATGTACGGGGAGGAGCAGGGACGGAACCACATGTAGACTGGAGCCCCCCCTCAAGGTTTGAAAATTTTGTAAGACTCACCCCAAAGTTTGAAAATTTTGTAAGACTCACTTATACATTTGGTTTGGTTTGAAAATTTTGAAATGCCACGGCCCCCCCAAGGTCTGACGAAGCTTTAATATGTTCAAAAAGATTTTTTTTGCTATGTTTTGCTATCTTTGTCAAAGCAAATTCTATCACTACATTATTTTTGTTTTAGTAAAAATATATTTTGTAATGGTGAAATTTTACTTTTTAGTGATGAATATTTTATGTTGTTAAAAAAAGATTTGCCCCCCACCCCCACCCCCACCCCAAGAATAAATCTTGGCTTCGTCCCTGGGAAGGAGTACATGAATTTAGATTATCTTAAAAGTTAGAACCCACTAAACAAGGTTAGAGTCCTGCAAAAGTAAGCCACAAGAAATCTTTTCAAAATGAACAAATAAATACTCTCTCCGTTCCTAAATAAGTGACGTTTTAGAAGAAAAAATTTGTTTTAATTTATTTATCGTTTATAACTTTCTAGAAGAATAAATTATTTATTTTCCTATATCACCCCTACCTTCTCTCATTGTCCCCAAAAATTCTCTCCCTTGTATTAATAGTTTTCAACTTTTTATAAAGGGGTAATGATGGAATTTCACACAAATTTTAATTATTAAATAATATTATTAAATTACTTTATTAATTCATGTGCATAAAGCTAAAACGATAGTTATTATAGAACGAAAAGAGTAACTAATATCACTCATACATTCCTATAGGCCCAAATACAAGCTGGTAAAATAAATTGGGCCTTCGCTTTGAATAGTCACTAAGTTGGCAAAAGAACAAGGAACAATTATATTTTCTAGTATATTTTTTTTTAAAAATATAATAAAAGGGCAACTAGAAAATATTTATAAAACTAATATATTTTTAATAATTTATTTACAAAATTAATGTATTTAGTATCCCTTTAATTTAGGTGGGTATTTTAATTGATTACTGATGTAGCAAATCAGTTTTGTAATTATACAATTGTTCCTATTTTTTTCGATGATGTTCTTCCACTTGCCGGTGCCGTGCTTGGCTACCCCGGCTTTAAGGGCTGCTTCTTCCTCCAAAGTCCATTTATGCTTTTGATTCCCCATTTATTTATTCTCTCTAAAAAATGGACCAATGATGCTAGGGATTCTCACAATACTATCTAATTCATCAAAGCCAGGATATGAGAGGGAAAAGTAGGAATGAAACCCTAGACATGATGAGTCTCAGGCGAAGGAAGAAATGGAAGAAAGTGAAGAGATATCTAGAGAGAGAAAGTACTGGAGGAGGATGTTATTATTTTTCACAAGAATAGTAACAAATTAAAACATATATGAACTTGAATGATCTGCCAAAATGACCTAAATATTTTATTGACTAGCAAGTGCTTTATATACATGAGAAACATAACAGAAATGCATAACAAATAGCATCACAAGCTCATAAATCCAGGAGCTTATCTTTTAGTTCAAGCATATACTACTTTCCTATTTTCAAGCAACAACTACTTTAAAGCTTTCAAATATTTTGACTTATTCAAAAAATACTCCAGCCACTTTATTTCAGCAATCTTTGAATATCTTAGCAGCCTACTCAGCATGACACATCAACAGCTGAGTCATCTTCTCAACACTCCTCCTTGGATCAGCTGCTGCTCATTCCCAATTTTTCTCTTAGGAATTCAAATCTGGCTTTAGAAAGTGCTTTTGTCAGAATATCAGCAACCTGATTTTCTGTATTGCAATGGAGCAACAGTATTTCTCCTTCTTTCTGTACTTCCCTGAGAAAGTAAAATTTAATCTTAAAATGTTTTATTTTCCCATGGAAAACTGGATTGTTAGATATAGATATAGCAGCTTGGTTATCAACAAAGATTTGTGTGGACTCCTCATGTTCCATATGCAGATCTGTTAACACTTTCCTAAACCATAGAGCTTGGTTTACAGCTGCTGTAGCAGCCACATATTCAGCTTCAGCAGTACTTTGTGCAGTAATCTCTTGTTTCCTTGAACACCAGGAGAACATGCCTGATCCAAAACAAAAACAAAAACCAGTTGTACTTCTCATATCATCAACAGAAACTCCCCAATCACTGTCAGAGAAGCCATAGAACTTAAAATCTGAACAATGAGTGAACTTTATGCCATAATTGACAGTGCCTTTGATATATCTCAGAATCCTCTTTGCAGCTTGAAAATGCACCTCACTTGCACAGTGCATAAACCTCAAAAGTAAACTCACAGCATGCATTATATCAGGTCGGGTTGCTGTAAGATACATTAAGCAACCAATCAAACTCCTGTACAAACCTTCATCAACCTTATCAGCTCCATCATCCTTGCTGAATTTCTCTTTCTGATTCATAGGAGTTGATGTAGCTTTGCAGTCTTCCATGTGAAATTTTTTGAGTATCTCCTTTGCATACTTTCGTTGGCAGATAAAGACTTCATGCTACCTTTGCTTTACTTCCATTCCCAGAAAATAGGACATCAAGCCTAAATCTGTCATCTCAAACTCCTTAAATATTTCTGCTTTAAATTCCTTTATAAGCTCCTCATTGCTCCCTGTTATAAGCAAATCATCAACATAAACAGACACAACAATTAAGTCAGTAGCCTCCTTCTTCATATACAGAGTAAATTCACTTAGGCTTTTTACAAAGCCTAGGCTTAATAAGTGATTATCTATCCTGCTGTACCAGGCCCTTGGGGCTTGTTTAAGACCATACAATGCCTTTTTCAGTAAATACACCTTATCCTCATGCCCCTGCATAACAAATCCCTTTGGTTGCTCTATATATATTTCCTCCTGCAAAAAACCATTCAAAAAGGCTGATTTAACATCTAGCTGATACACCTTCCAGCCTTTTTATGCTGCAATTGCTAGCAGCAACCTGATTGTATCTAACCTTGCCACAGGTGAAAAGGTCTTAGAGAAATCAACACCATAGATTTGAGCATAACCCTTCACCACTAGCCTTGCTTTATACTTGTTAACTGATCCATCTGCATTTAACTTGGTTCTGAATACCCATTTAACTCCTATAACCTTCCTATTTTGAGGTTTTTCCTTAAGCTCCCAAGTGTGATTTTTCTCTATCATTCTCATCTCCTCTTTCATAGCTTCCATCCATTTCTGATCTTTTACAGCTTCTTCAAATCCTGTAGGCTCCATTACAGCCACATTGCATCTTTGATAAATGTCAGAAAACAATCTTGTTCCCCTGACTGGTGGGTCATCAACATTGTCTTCAGAAGGTTGCAAATCTTCTAAAAATTGATCCTTTTTCTCCATCATCCCAATTCAACTGCTCATTCTCCATGAAAGTAACATCTCTACTTATCAGAATTTTCCCTGTTTGAGGTTGAAAAATTCTGTAAGCTTTAGAGATGTTGCTATAACCAATGAAGACTCCCGGTTCTGCTTTCTTATCAAGCTTGTCTCTCTTCACCTGAGGCACATATGAAAAACACAGACAACCAAATACTTTGTAGTTATGTAATAGAGGTTTGTATCCATACCAAGCCTCAAAGGGTGTTTTTCTTTTCAAAGCCCTCGTTGGAAGTATGTTAAGTAGAAAAACACCAGTATTTGCAGCCTTTGACCAAAACTTTTTTGGCAGCCCTTTTTCATGTAGCAGACATCTGGTCATCTCCATGAGTGTTCTATTCTTCCTCTCACTCACTCCATTTTGTTGTGGAGTGTATGGAGCTGTCAGCTGGTGCTCGATTCTAGCTTCTTCACAAAATAAATCAAACTTTTCTGAGGTGTATTCCTTGCCATTATCTGATCTTAACACTTGCATCTTGCAGCCAGTCTGGTTTTCCACCCAAGCTTTGAATTTCCAGAACACAGCTGTAACCTCGGATTTAAACCTTAAGAAGTAAATCCAACACATTCTTGTTAAATCATCTATAAAAGTAATATAATATTTACTTCCCTTTAATGATGGAGTTCTCTGAGGCCCTCCAAGATCAGTATGTATTAGTTGCAGCTTTTGTGAAGCCCTCTAGGCCTTTTTAGGAAATGGTAATCTACTTTGTTTTCCATATTGGCAAGCCTTGCATCCAAGTACATGCTCTTCTAGTGGTGGTAATCCTTGTACCAGCTGATTTTTCTGCATATATATGAGTGCTGCATGATGAAAATGGCCCAATCTCTTGTGCCAAATTTCTGTTGTGTTCATAGAGACTTGATATGCTGTCTGCTCCTTCATTGGATCCAGAGAGAAGCACTTGCCTCTCATTTTGATTGTACACACCTCGTGGCCATCCGTATCTCTAATCATACACTTTTTGTCTTCAAACAACAGTTTATAGCCTTTCTCCAATAGCTGACCAACACTTAACAAATTTTGATCAATTTTAGGCACATATAAAACATCAGTAATTAGTTTTGTACCTGAAATACTTTCAATTGCTACTATCCCTTTGCCTCTTACTTCAATGAACTCACCATTTCCAACCTTGACTTTGGAAATTTTAGTTCTATCCAGCTCTCTAAAGAGCTCTTTGTCATAGGTCATATGGTTTGTGCAACCACTATCAACTAACCAATGTTCATTAGAGCTTTTGCTTGCATAACATGAGACAACAAACAGGTGCTCCTCCTCCCGCTGGTCCACCATTTTAGCTTCACCCTCTTGCTGTTGTTTACTTCTGCAAACCTTCTCTATGTGGCCTAACTGGTTGCACTTTCTACACTTGATGTCAGGCCTCCACCAATACTTAGATTGAGGATGATTTGTCTTTTTGCAATGCTGACATTGAGGGTAAGTTCCTCCTTTGTTGTTACTGCCTCCAGCTCCAGCATTTTCTTTGTTTGAGTTGTCTTTATTGCCCATCTTTTTCTTGCCTTTACTTCTATCCTGGGTTTGTATTTTGGCCTGCAAAGCTCCCTCCACAAACCCTTCTTGCCTAATAAGTCTTCTCTGCTCTTGTGCTTATAAAGCATTCAAAAATTCCCCAAGGAAATACTTGTTAAGTCTTTAGATTCCTCAAGAGAGGAGATTTTGGACTCAAACCTTTCAGGTATGGTTACTAGGATTTTTTCAACAACCCTTTGATCAGACAAGTCTTCTCCAAGCAACCTTACCTTGTTTACTATGCTCAGCAGCCTATCAGAGTACTCCTTTATGGTCTCTGATTCCTTCTTCCTTTGTATCTCAAATTCCCTCCTTAAGTTCATCACTTGCATGCTCCTTGATCTGTCATTGCCTTGAAACTCAGTTCTGAGATAGTCCCAGATGTTTTTGGTTGACTCCAAAGTCATGATCTTGGTGAAAAGAACTTCAAAAACTGCTGAATGGAGGCATAACTTGGCATTGAATTTTTTTGTTGTCCTCTCCTTGTGAACCTTGATTTCTTGGACAGTGGGATTGTCTGGCAATGGAGTGATTTCATAATCAGCTTCAACTGCCTCCCAAAGATCAACTGCTTGCAAATAAGCAGTCATCCTTACTACCCATGTTTGATAATTCTCACCAGTGAAAACTGGTGGTATTATTGGAGAGAAAGCATTTGAGACCATGCTTAGAAAGGTTAGGTATTTATGTGTTTTGGTGTTTTGGTGAAAGAATGCTCTCAGGATTTTTCACACAGGCCCCTTAAGAAAACAGCTCTGATACCAATGTGTTGTTATTTTCACAAGAACAGTAACAAATTAAAACATATATGAACCTGAATGATCTGCCAAAATGACCTAAAAATTTTATTGACTAGCAAGTGCTTTATATACTTGAGAAACATAATAGAAATGCATAACAGATAGCATCACAAGCTCATAAATCCAGGAGCTTATCTTTTAGTTCAAGCATATACTACTTTCCTATTTTCAAGCAACAACTACTTTAAAGCTTTCAAATATTTTGACTTATTCAAAAAATATTCCAGCCACTTTATTTCAACAATCTTTGAATATCTTAACAGCCTACTCAGCATGACACATCAGCAGCTGAGTCATCTTCTCAACAGAGGAGATAGAGGGATAGTGATGTGTTTGAGCCTGAGAGCTAAAGAAGGAGAGCGAAACAGAGGAGAAAGAATTGTTTGTTGAGGAAAGAGAAAATGCAATAGGCTCGAAAATCGAGAATAAGGGTTTGTTTGTTTTGTTTTGTTACCCTCCCTCCATCCCTCCCTATATGCCACTGCAGCATCTGTTTGGCATTCAGAGAACATTATATGGTAGCCAAACCCTCGTACCAAGGTAACTAATTCAGTTTTATTAGGTTATCAATTTATTTTGAATGTGATGCAGTTGGTAGTCAAACCTTCAGGTAGTTGGTAGCCAAACTTTCATTCTAAGGTAACCAATTCAGTTTTATTAGGTTACCAATTTATTTTGAATATGATGCAGTTGGTAGCCAAACCTTCATGTAGTTGGTTGCCAAACCTTCATACCAAGGTAACCAATTCAGTTTTATTAGGTTACCAATTTATTTTGAATGTAATGCAGTTGGTAGCCAAACCTTCATACCAAGGTAACCAATTCAGTTTTATTATATTACCAATTTATTTTGAATGTGATGCAGTTGGTAGTCAAACCTTGATGCAGTTGGTAACCTAATAAAACTGAATTAGTTACTTATAAATAACCTTTTAAAATTAATCTTTTAAAAATAAATTTATTTTGAATATGATGCAGTTGGTAGCCAAACCTTCATACAAAGGTAACCATTTTAGTTTTTGTGGGTAACCAAATAATTATAAAAAAAATTCAGAACAGTAACAGTTACATCTATTTGTCTTCAAACTTATGTTTGTAGGAAAATGTTCTCCTTCTTCTCATTGGCGTTTTGGACAACAGAGATTCGCGGCGGAGGAGAGGAGGAGAGGGCGATGTAGCGGCGGCGCAACCAAGGATTTCAGAAAATTCGCGACGGAGGAAGATGATGAAGGGGAGGAGAGAAGAGGCGGTGGCAGTGAAGGAGATGAAGATTAGGATAGAGAAGATAATTTTTTTATTTTTTTCTCTTTTTGATTTGAATTTGAATTATGGATTTGTTTTGGTTGTTAGATTCCAAAGATTTGGTAACTGCCGTATATTGCAGTTATTTCTCCTTGATTTTAGGTTTCCTTATTAATGTGAAATTGAATGATTTGATTTTATTGCCCTGTTTTTGAAATTATTTTATAAATGCACTAATAGTGTAAATATTTTATAAATATTGTGTAGAACTACTGTAAAGGACCCAAAGAACAAACCCTCTTCGGCCCATAAAAAAACACAACGAAAGTAACCTCAACTTCCATACTGCAAACGCTACCATCCATCTTCGTTCCCTCTCATTATTCTAAGAGTCCTTTACAGAACTATACAACATTTAGAAAGTAATTACAAAAAAAATACATCCACAAAATAATTACAAAAAAGTGCAAAAAATTCAAACCATTGAATTTCAAATTAAATAAGGAAGCCTAAAATCAAGGATAACTAATAACTCAAATTCAAATCTTTTGGATCTAACAACAATTTCAAATTCAAAATCCAAAATTCAAATCAAAATGAGAAAATAAAAAATAAAAAATTATGAAGGAGTTAATGTTCATCATCCTCCTCCCCCGCCTCCCGCCGCCACCATCATATCTCCAGAGTTGCTATTCTGAATTTTTTTTTGACAATTTGGTTACCCACAAAAATTAAAATGATTACCTTTATACGAAGTTTGGCTACCAACTGCATCACATTCAAAATAAAATTGGTAATCAAATAAAACTGAATTGGTTACCTTATCAGAAGGTTTGGTAACCAACTGCATGAAGTTTGGTTACCAACTGCATCACATTCAAAATAAATTAATAACCTAATAAAACTGAATTGGTTACCTTATAGGAAGGTTTGGTAACCAACTGCATCACATTCAAAATAAATTGGTAACCTAATAAAACTGAATTGGTTACCTTCATACCAAGGTAACCAAACCTTCATACCAAAGTAACCAAACCTTCATAACAAGGTAACCAAACCTTCATATTAAGGTTCGGTTATCTTGGTATAAATGTTTGGTTACCTTGGTATGAATATTTGGTTACCTTGGTATGACTATTTGGTTACCAACGTATGAAGGTTTGGTTACCGGTGGAGGTGGAGAATGAACCGGTGGCGGTGGGAGGCGGAGGGAAGAGAAAGGGGGCGGGAGGAGAGGGAGAGGGAGAGAGAGGGGGTGGGGTGGGGTGGGGTGGAGGGTGGGGGTGGGGCGTGGGGGGGGGGAGGAGAAAGGGGGTGGGAGAAGGGGGAGGCAGAGGGAGGGGAGGTGGTGGGGCTGGGGCGAGGGCAGAAGGATGATAAAGGGGGGCGAGAGGAGGGGGAGGGCGGTGGGAGGTGGCGGGAGGAGAAAGGGGGTGGGGAGGGGGAGGGGGAGGGGGCGGGGGGAAGAGAAAGGGGAGCGGGAGGAGGGGGAGAAGAAAGGGGGGGGAGGAGAAGGGAGACGGAGGAAGGGGAGGGGTTGGGTTGGGGCGGGAGGAGGAAAAAGGGAGGCGGATGATGGAGAGGGGAGGAGAGAGATAATAAAATAGTAATTAACGGAAAGAGATAATGGAGATAATCATGGGCTATAATTATAGGAATAAGATTGCACTCTTTTTGTAATTAAGTATTGCATATGCACTAATTTTATAAATATTTTATTTATGCACTTTTTTTGTAATATTTTATTAAAATGTACTATTATATGTAATTAACCCTTATTCTAACTCTATTTTTTTTTTTGAAAATGAAGGTCCAAATCTTTCTTATAAAATTACCTAAAATCGGACAGATCTCTTCCATTATATTTTTCGCCTAATTTTTTTCAATAAATATTTAGCGAGACAAATGTTACTTTTAACTTTGATATTGACGACAATTATTTACGACGAATTTTATTGTGTCGCTAAATATAATATTTTTTTTAGTAAATGTGTATCAGGGAAAATTGAATGAAAAATATAATAAAAGAGATTCTAATCCTGCAGGGCATCCTAAATAATCAAATAGAAGATAAAAAATTAAAGTTGGGATATTGATTAACATGCTGACACATACTTTGTCACATAATTTACCATTATAGGCAAAAGAAAAAGGAGAAAACCCTTGAACATTGGTGACTTCT